>CM069304.1:4465000-4725000 GCA_035609425.1 Epinephelus awoara | reverse complement strand
ATTGGCAAGGTAACGTTAGATACAGGGAAGAGGAGAGCGAGTGTAACGTTACAAATAGACTTTGTAATAGACCAATTACAGTTTTTGGGCCGATAACGATTTCCGATTTGCAGAGTGTTTGGATGGCTGATTCCGATTTCATTTTTTTCAAGTAAAAAAGGCATACATAAATAAAAACATTGATAAATAAAATAATAATTCTTGGTGTATAGCATTTGTGGGTAATTTCATTAAAATACAAAAAAGTAAAAATATCTCCTGTGGAAAATTCACACAGGTCTTCAGGATGTCCGTCAGTAAGTGCGCGGACACACGCCTCCTCAGTTTCAAGTGGCACAGTTTCAGAAGCTATGCTTCAGTAGGCTAACGTTAGCCATGAGCAACTGGATGCTGCATTGTCATATAACGTTGTGAACTGAACTGAACTTCTTTATCTGTCATATTTATGCGCAGCATGAATCGCAAAAACGAAATGACATTTCACATACCGCAGCAAAAAGAAACAACAATATTCCTCGTGCACGGCCTCTGTAGAAGACAAAATAACATGTCCAGGCCTCCGTGACCAAAAATTGTTTACCCTCGATTTCATTAATTTGGAAATTGTTGAACCTCAAAATCATAATCGCTATCACCAGACGATTAATTACACAGCCTTATTTCACAGTCAAAAACTCCACATCCTGAGAGCAGAACTGAGAGATCCTCTTCACATCACAGCACCATGAATTGTTTGTGTATATTGCCAGACCGCCACTACGAAGCTTACTAGATGATGCAGTCTGTCTGCTCTATGTAGTGTTAGCCCCATTAGCTCAACACCGGAGTCTGATATGTCACCATTCATCCATGTCTCAATGAACACAAGGACGCAGCAGTCCCTCACTCCTCGGTGAGTGGATCTCCACAGTTGGATGTAATCCATCTTGGTGTCCAGCAAGTGGACATTCGCCAGAAGGCCGCTGGGAACAGCTGGCTTGATGGTGTTAGCTCTTAGCCTAGAGCTAACCCCTCCTCGCTTCCCCTGCTCCCGCGTCCTGTCACAGCTCTGCTGGCGTCTCCCCGTCGGAACAGCTCCAGGCAAAACCACAGTCATCTCAAGGCTAGCTCGACGTAGCAGGCCAAGCTTGCTATGCATCCTGAGCTCTCTCGGTTTTAGCGTTAGATCTCTGCAGCGGTTTCTAATGTTTGTTAGCAACTTGCGACTGTATTGCACTGAAGACTTAACTTCTTGTTGCACCGTGTTTATAGTATATATTCACAAGCGTCCCTGCCTGTTTGTTGTTTCACAGACTCGGGGGCAGGGGTGGGGGGTGGTGGCGGGGAGATGCTACGGTAGCGGTTTCGTCAGTCAGAGGCCTCCACGTGGGGAAGACAGACAGGAAAATTCCGAATCATTGCATTCGGCCCGAATGTGTTGCTTTAACTTTTCTTTCATGTCTTTGGATTGTGGGAGGAAGCCAGAGTAGTTGAGAAAACCCACACTGACACAGGGAGAACATGCAAACTCCATACTCCACCTCTTCCTTTGAGGAAACAAAACTAAACACTGCACCACCATACCTCTGGGTAATTCAGTTGTTATATTAACGTAGTAATAAAAAAAAAACCAACTTGAGAATAATGACAATAAGTCATCAGATTAATCGACGAATCGAAGAAATAATTGTTAGTTTAGACGAGAGGTGCAGCTCTATTAATAGTATAGCTTTAACTTAAGCTTCCACCTGCTAGAAGGCTTCTTATATCTTTACATGAGCCAGTAATATTTCCCATTATACTGTTTTGACTGACGGTCAGACAGTGATGTATTCACTTTGTATGTATTTGTGTGAAAAAATACATTTAAATGATTTCTCAAGAGGATTGGCCAGAGTGTACCAGAAGTGGAACAGCACAGAGAAAATCCTCTCAGCTCCACTAATGGACAGTCTGGCTCTTTCAGTGGCTTTTATTCATCATGTGGCAGTATGAAAAGTACTACAACAGTGCAGATGTGCATATTGATGTAGCACTATATCTATTATAAAGAACATTTACATTTTTAAATGCTCCATTTTGCCTCTGAGGCACATTCTGCTCAACCCTAAACCACTAAAAATATGTTCCCATGCTTTAAGAAGTTGAGTCTTCTGCTGCAAGATGACACTGCTCACTGCAGTTTACAGTAAATATGGCCCTCTGCTGGTTAGTGCACTTGTGTCAGCTGATAAACACGGGCTGTCAGCATATTTTACATGCAGCCTTGCTCTTTGTTTTTTCACACCTGAAATAGCTGAACTCTTTGCATATGAAAGAGGTTTAATGACGTTACTGGTCACTGCGCTCACTACCTTTCAGTCCTCTTGCACAAATATATAAACCTGATATGTGAATGTCCACATTGAGGTAACGGCTCATTTAAGGCATTTCCATAGTTTGCAGTGACATTACGTTGCCAGTAACCTGTCTTTACAGAAGTTGATTAATATTCGCTCATCTTAAGGTGTGGATGAATATGTGGCTGACAGGTAATGGGTATGTAAATGTATAAACTGATGGTTTCACAGACCACTGTCAATTATTTCCTGTTACTCGTGGTATTGTTTTAACATGGAGAGGGTTTTGCTGTTGCCTCAATAAACACGTTTCATTCTTCTCACTGCCACTTACCAAGCTGCTCCTTTTTCAAACACACCATTTTGTATCCGCTTCATTGTGTGACTGTGTGTGCGTGTGAAGAATTGAAACAGTGGAAGCAACCACACAAAGCAGTGTATGCAGCAAGAGTCATTTAAAAGACTGATAAGTAACCCAGCTCTGTCAGTTGAGTTAAGCTCATTCTGAAGATGAAGATGATTACACGACAAATAACCAGCCTTGCCAAACTATTACAGTTGCATCATTAGAGTGCATATAAATGCACCTGCTGTCATTTTTTTTCTCGAGTCTGCTCATTTTTCATTTTAGTAATTTCAATCCACATTTCGCCTTCTATTGCATTATCTTCTCTGATAATTCAGCAAGCATGGTCACCCACAGTGAGCTGTCATGAGTTGGTACCTTATCAGATTTTAGCCTGCTAATTATCAGGACCATTACCCAGAGCTTCCAAATCAGCTTCAAGGTCAGTAATTTTTTTTTACTGTGATGCATTTAGTAAAGGCCAAGTGACTTGTATCTTAATTTTCTTTGGATTGTCTCTCCTGCCAGTCTTGTGTTCACTCAGGCCAAGATAATCAATTAAAACTGAAAAAAAGGATGTGATCTGTTTTCAGGCTCCCTTTGCATACTTCTGTGGGTGTGTTAAGGGATAACCAATTCCTGCTGCACACAAATAATATTTTAATGAAGTCATCCCCGGGGATGATTCACACTTTGGTTTTAGTGTCTGTCTCACAGTAATCTTACATCACTCAGATGAGGTCAGCCTCATAGTGGACACACTCATGATTTCATTTCACATGACTGAAGATCACCAGTCTGGTAGAAAAATAGCTTTTCATCTGTTTGACAATCAAGCAAACAATATTTTGAGGTTGATCGAGTCCCCACCAGTTTGCCCAATTGGTGGTGTGATAATCCAAAAATGCTTTTACAGTGGGCAGTGTGTGCCAAAGTGAAGTGACTGAATTGTGAACAATATGAATATTTGCTCCACATTGGATAAATATACTGTACTGTACTATTGGTTGATTTTATTATGCTTCTGTGCTGGTGATAACCGTGGCTGGAGGCATTTTGTTCTTGGGTTGTTTGTCCGCACGTCTGTATGTCCATCCCATGCTTGTAAACACAATATTTCGAAGAATGCTTCAAGGGAGTCTCTTCAAATTCGACACAAATGTCCACCTGGACTCAACAATGAAGTGATTCGATTTTGGTGGTCAAGGGTCAAAGTTTAATGTAGCTGTGACCTTGCGTCCATCTCATTCTCGTGAACGAAATATCTTAAGAATACCTTGTTGGAATTTCTCGAATGTAGAAATAGGTTTAATTAGTAAGAATGTTATTGAAAGGTTGAATGATACCAATACAGCAGAATATTTCAAGGTTCTTGAGTTAAGTGTGTAAGAAGGTGAAGTAGTAGAGCGAGGAGGGGCAGACAGCAACTTAATGGAGATGAGACTTCTCAATCTCCTCCTTCTTTGCCTAAACCGTGGGTCCAATCGTCAAATCATAATATGTTGACCATAGAGAGGAGATTCCTCTGAATGTGGAGATGTCTTTTTGTGTTTGTGGAGTCAAAAATGTGGTCATGGTCTCAGGTTAGAAAACTGGTACTAGTGCTGCACGAGTGGAAAATATTGTGATTTGTAGGGATGCACCGAAATGAAAATTTGAGGCCGAAGCCGAATAATATTAAACGCTTGGCCGAATACCGAGTACCGAATACCGAATATCGTTGTTTAGTTTTTCATTCGTTTTTGCAGATGAACCCCCTCTAGATTAGTGTTGTCACGGTACCAAAATTGGGACCTACTGTACGATACCAATGAAAATATCACGGTTCTGAGTAGTATCAGGATACCACAGCAAAAATGAGGCAGATGTGCCTTTTGTCATTTATAAAAAGATAAATCACTTTTCTATAACACATCAGTGATATTTCAATGGAATAAATTACTTATTGACTTATTCATACTTCAAAAACGGCATCAATAAGTGATCAACATAGGGGGGATCAAAATAAAATAAATAAATAAAACAATAATCAACCAGCCACCCTCCTCCCCTGACAAGTAAAGAACAGTCCCTCCATAAATAAAGAACAGTCCCTAAAGTGCGGTGAGGTTTGTGGACCGTTACCTGCCACAATGACAGAAATGTGAATATTCATATAACCGAATATTTGGTGCATCCCTAGTGATTTGCGATTACAATATAATAAAAAAAATGGTATCATTAGTCTTCTTGCTTGATTCACTGTTTCCCCTACATTATATCAGGGGGGCACTGACCTCACCTGACATAGTTATTGTTATGGACAGTGTGTCAATGACCATCAACAGACTGAGCACAGGCAAACAGCGGGGCAAGCCTGTGTTGCGTTCAGGCTTTGTCACGTAAATGACAAATTCCAGCACGCCATAGCACAGCACAGCAGCATGTCAAGTGGGCCGAAAGCGAGCAAAGTTGTTAATTTTTCATTTACTATATAGTTTGTTATGGAGTCCATGATTTCCCTGTGACACTTACAAATGTTTGCGTAACTGTGCTTGGATGTTGTTTTATGAGGCTCTGGCAGCTTTCAGTTGTCTCTTTGTCTCTAATGGCTTGGCTTTCTCTCGCATGCATTCTTCCTACTTTTCTCTGTTCTGTCTCAAGTGCTGATATAAATTGGTCTTGTTGCCATGGGATGTGGTGACTTTAACTTTTGAAGTTTTACACAGCACATCTTTCTGTTCAACGCCGCCGTACCCGAATCCAAAGTATCCTCATGTAATAGACGTGGTGTTTCTTTTGCCACCAACTCAGCCTGTTCATATTCATGCTCATGGCTATTCTTCAGCGTCTATGTTGGTCACTGCTGCATGCCGGGTGGTCACCTGACCATACATGCTGCACACACCAGGATAGCTTGTGGACGTAATGTCAGCAAACTCCACACACTACAGAAGAGGTAGTCACGTTCACAGGCACACACGTTAACATTTATTTACATTAAATCGCAGCCTTTTGTGTGGTAATGTAATGACACAGCCTGACATCGCGATTGCAACTGCGATTAGATTTATCGTGTAGCACTAACTGGTACCATAAGCTGTTTTCCAGAAATTTCTCATCTCACTTTACAAAGGAGTAAATGAGAGAAAATGTGGCTCTCCCTTTCAGCGTTCACACCCAATGACTTGCGGCTCCATCCCATATTCCAATACTGACATGTTCATGGCAGAGTTGGTTCGCTCTGTGTTTTGCTGGCAGACTCACATATTCTGCTGCCTGTGAGATTAGCTTTCCTGATGCTAACCCGAATGTAGTCCAGTTCATCAAATCCTCTGTTTCATCTCCTGAGACCCAACCACATGCCACTGTATTAAACAGGCTTCTCTGACTAACAGGGCTTTTAAAGCAAATGCACAAGCAAGCCATTGTACAGAAGAAGACCATTGTTTTAAAAGTGTATTTAGAAATAAGGGTTAGCATCTTAACATCTGCACAAGTTACAACCTGGATTTTCCACCTGGTTCTATGCACATAGTTACTTAAATTCAATTCTTCCTCATGTAAACTATCTGCTCCGGTGTTTTTGTCGTGAAAGTCTGTTAAGTGCAGAATAAGGACCGGTAGAAGAACTATGTGTAAACGATCAGCTTTCAGCTAAGAATATTGTTTTAGTTTTAAATTTGAGACCAAATGTACCTGGAAAATTTCTTTTGACTGAAGTTTAGATTTACAGATACTGTATTCAGATTGGTGTCAGATTTACAATTACCAGCTAAGTTTTGAAGTTATTTCTTTTACATGATTTTCTCAGCTAATACAGTAGGTTTGCCTTAACACCAGCCAGGACTGGGCGATATGGACAAAAATGTATATCCAGGTATTTTCAGGCTGAATGGCGATACACAATATATATACCGATATTTTCTATAAAGTGGGTTACATGTTCATTTGCAAGCTGATCTACGGCTGAAGTCCCCTGTTATTTTTCCTGCATGTGTTTTTCCACAGCAGGGCAGGTAAAATAAGTTTACCTGTTGGAGGTGAGCTGTAGAGGTGCAGTAAGAGCCTGTTGTCTGCAGCTCTTCATCAACATCTCACTGTGGCAGTTTCTGCTTATACTCTTCCTCACTGCGATGTTACTATACTTGTCTTAATTGAAGAAAAGCTGCTAATAAAGTTTCGCTATATCTGTACTTAACTTAAAACCATCTTTTTAAAGGAAGTATGTGTGAAAAAATTGACAGGCAGTTAAGGAAGAATAGACATGTGCATGTGCAGGATAGATTTTCTGTTGGGTTGTGTTTTCCTTTTTTCCCCAATACCATAGATATGCAAATGTCCACAGTATGATAACTCAATTTTCGAATCATGGCATACGGTTTATGCAACCCTACATTTAAATCACTGAACTTTTTTAACTGCATTTTCAGCTTGTTGTGCAAAGAGCAACGCAGGATACCTTGACAGGCGTTTAGACTATTACAAACTGTACTCATCAAACTGTACCTAAAATAGAGAAGGATTAAGTAGACTGAGGGCAGAGCGAATCATTTCTGTTTGCTCTGACTTTCTCACCTCCGGTGCTGAATGTTAGCAAAGTCAGGCTAAACTACTTGAAAACCAGGTGCTGAAACAACTCGGGCTGTAGTCAACCACAGAAAATCTTGGTCGACTAAAGTCGTACATAATTTTCAACTAATTGATTAGTCGTGGGGAAAATTAATCTGCACGTTAATTTTTCTTCTGTGGTGGTGTGTCTGTGTCACTCTGCAGTTACACCTCAAACGCTAGTCGGCGGTGGAGGACTGTGTTAAGTGCTGTAAAGATTAGTTGATTCAAAACTCACATTAAATGTGGCTTAATAGAGACAATTTCAAACACAAGTACACAAATTGGCTTCACTATAAATTGTAGAATTGACAGACAAACACTTGTCTTTATCTGGACACATTTCCCCCACCAATACAACATGCTAACGTTTTTAGCACAAGTCTATGGCATTTTACATTATATAAATTAGCCTAGCATCTAGCGATCTTTTTCTCTTCTCATATGAAACCAGGGATAACAGCAACATGTAACAGAGGTAACGGCACATAATTTGGCTTCATTACAGCTCACAAGATTCACCGACAAAATAACTTTATACTAAACACGTTTTCCAAGCAAATACAACATGCTAACGTTATTAGCGCTAGCCTAGGCATTTTACATTGTATAAAATAGCCTAGCAGCTGGCAATCATTCCCTGGTCTCATATAAAGCCAGGGACAACGGCAACATTTAACAAAGGTAACAGCACATAATTTGGCTCCATTACAACTCACAACATTCACCCACAAAACAACCGTCATACTAAACATGTTTTACAAACAAATACAACATGCTAACATTATTAGGGCCAGACTATGGCATTTTAGCCTAGTGACGAGCAGAGATTTCCTCAATAAAAAAATATGATAGTCAAACCGCAAATGTTGGAGGAACTCCAGCCGGCTTCCCTCTTCCCTCTTCCCCATGTGACACGGTTATGGCTGGTTTTCCAAGCCACTGTCGGCACAATGAATATAAGTCCCACTGTCGGCAGCATGGAAATAATTGTGGAGGATACGGACCGGGTTAAGCAACGGACCTCCAGGGAAGCCTGCTCCGTTCTACCCGCAGTTAGGGACCATTCTCCAACGTCAGGCTGTCGACTAGGTGGGAATAAGTCAAAGTGTGGCGGAGAAGAGGGACCGGAAAAAGCGGCGGACCTCCGGGGAAGCCTGCTTCGTTCTCCCCGCAGTTAGGGACCGTTCTCCACAGCTCAGGCTGTCGGCTGGGTGGGAATAAGTCCTGCAGAGTTTCAGAGGACCTGGAGAATGTTTTAGGATAGTGATAACAATGTATAAGATAATCATATTGCAAAGATAATATATATAAGATAATAACATTAAAGACAAAATTAAATTGCAATACTTTTTTAAAACTTCATGATTTTAACTTTCTGTACATTTTGTATACAAATTCATTAAATAATTTTGCTTGTAAATGTCTATTTGCATCATGTTTATTGCGGAAAACACATTATTTGATCAGTTTACATTGTGCACCCAAAAGTCCTTTGTGCGCTCCTTACTTTTTCAACTTAGGAGCACATGTGCTCCTTGGGAAAAAAGTTAGCCTCAAGCCCTGAACAATAAATAACAAGGCATAACCGAAAATGGGCATATATAATCCTATCCTGAGAAGCAACAGGAAATAGCCCACTGTTCGTTGGTTTATTTTTAGAGCCTACCTTTAGTTTGAAAAGTTCACCCTCTCCAAGTCTGAACTTTTCTGTCTGTCAGAACAGGCTACTCCTCATTGAAAATGACATTCTTTGAAGGAGACTGCCCAGAGTCATCTGTTTTTTGGTGGTTCGGGTTGCGCTTCTCCATCCTCCATCCTCCACTCTGATGGCCACTGGACCTGCTGCTGCTTGCAGAAGTTGTGGTTTTTTTGCTTTGGCTTGATGAGCGGCTTGCCATCTTTTCTTCTCTTTCTCACGTCCAAGCTGTCACGTTCAACGTCACATCCAAAAACTTTATCAAATGTCACCTCCCAACAGCAGTTAAGGGCAGTTATAAGAGACACATTACAGCCTACTATTAGTTTTAAATTGTAATTACTATTAAATTGAAAACTCAACCACACATACATAGGTGCTGGACAAACCCTCATTATTAAGGCATTAAATAAATTATACTTAATATTATATCAGGCCCCTATAGGCCTATATGGGTGGCAGTTTTTTTTAATGATGGTAATGAAACTGATACCATCGCTATTTTTAGGTACCGCAGGATACCTTACTACTGTATTATCGCCCAACCCTAGCCTGGATAAATCCCGAAGTATAAATCACATAAGGATAGATCACACACAAGACTTAAAATGCTATTTTAGTGGAGGCTTAACTGTCTTCACAATTTATTGTGTCTTATCTGTGAAATACAAGTAAATACAAGCTACGTTTCCACTGAGGGAAAAGGTGTCAGTATACAGAAACTGACAGGAGGTCTGTGTCACTGCGGCGTTAAACTTTCTGTCAATAATGGGGGTATTTTGAAAACACCCCCATTTCACAGGTAACTTAGCCTGTCCCCCCAGCCGCAGGAAATAATGGATTAATCCTGGAAAGCGATTGATGTAGCACTTTTCTCCTTATGAAAGTAACACGGTGATTATTCGACCAATGAGAATTTGGTCGGATGAGAGCATATCGACCAAATAATCGACTCGTCGACCAGGAGACTACAGCCCTAGAAACAACCTCCTCTATTGCCATCCAGTTTGACCCGTTAGCTGACAGAGCTGTAAGAAGTCAGGCATAAGGCTCCAAAGTGCTACAACTGAGGTACCAGGACTCAGATTTTTAATGTATTTGACAGTGGAAATGTCATGTATTCACATCACAGATGATGACTCAGAGTCAACTTGAAAAATTCAGATATGAGTACAGCTCTAATAAGTTGTTTAGGCTTTAAAGAGTTATAGTGAGTAAGCCATAAGTAAACTTTTTATATGAGAGGATTCAGCTCTGCTTGATATTCTTGCTCAAGGACACTTTGACAGAACAGATGGCTCCCGAAAGGTTCAAACCTGTAACCTTTGAGTTGTGTCGAGTGACCTTTCAAAACAGTCTCACACACTCTCTCTAATCAGCAGGCAACCCTGCTACTCACTGCTGCACATAGACAACTGCTTTAACAGAGATTAAGACTAGATTCAGCACAGATCAGACTGTAAGGATGTTCATCAGCCACTTGCAGGCTGCTAAACATCATGATTGTTGCCAACTGCTGATCACATTTTACCTTTTAAAATGGACCCTAGCATACAAAGACATTTTTCCACATACTGCAGTCTTTTTTCCAGTACATTTACATTACATTATTTAAGATCAATTTATAGTGTTAGTCCAAGTAAAATTGGACTTTTAAGATACATGTAAACATGTTAGCTCAACTGAAATTGTACTAAATTGCATTTCTTAAATTCGAACTAACACACCCAGATAATGTGATTGGGAGTCGAATATCCTCCTGCATGTATACAGTCAATCGGATCCAAACTGGCCTAGGCGCTCCGCACATACTTGGGCTTGGACCCAGAGGTCGAATAGCATTAAATGTGTAACAGAAGAAGAAGGAGCTGGTAATGACATGCCAAAATCTACACTCAGTATGCATCTCATCTGTAAAAAAAGTAGTGTATAGCACATAGGGCGGTGTGGTATGACGATATATATCATGTGATGATAGAAAAATGTATATTGTTTCATATTTTGTTCTATCGTTTATATCGTTGTGACGCAAATTACATTTTTTACGGCAACATTTTTCGTCATTTGAAGTCTTTTATTCATAGGATTAAATTGTACTATATCCTGATATTTATCGTTATCAGGATATAAAATGACCTATATCGTGATATGAGATTTTGGTCATATCGCCCAGCCCTAATACCACATATGAAATATACAGTGTAAAATTGTCCACTGTGGTACCAGTGTGCTGCTAGCTAATTGTAGCTAATTTGTTTGTCTGTGGCGTAATAGGTCAACCAGAAAAAGGTCCAATACTAACAAGCTCAAAGTGGGCATTTGCCACATATCGTAGTGGAGTTGGACATACTTCAGTCAATAAGTCGATTCTCCTCCCATGCTTGTATACTGGAACAAGGACAGTAGCCCGATTGAATGGCCTAGTCAAGCTCCACTATATGGATACAAATATTCGGATACCCGACCATTACACCGACAGGGACTGTTATGACAAAGGCCTTGCTCGCAGTCTCCGTTCCAATTGACACAATTAGAGGACCTAGAGCAGTGCCTGTTGTAAATGTTGCTGTTTAGAAAAGGCCAATTGTTTGGCCTGTGTCATTGCTGCTTGCAGCTTTCTCAAGAAACACTCATACATACAACACTGCATTCAGCACTGGGGCGCCACAGGGTTGTGTTCTGAGTCCCATGCTGTATTCACTCTACATATTTGACTGCACTCCTACATACCCCACAAACACAATAATTGAATTTGCATACGACACAACAGTGGTGGGACTAATTTCAAACAACAATGAAACACAATACAGAGAAGAAATTGACAAGCTGACAGACTGATGCATGGACAATAACCTCACACTGAACATCAAAAAGACAAAAAAAGTCATTATTGACTTTTACCGACACCGTGAGAACCATGCTTCCCGAACCATCAGGGGAGAAGAAATGGAGAGGGTCACCAGCTTTAAGTTTTCGTGAGGACCTCACATGGACGATCAACTCCTCTGCCCTGGTTCACACTCAAAAAGAACAACCTGTCTGCAGAGCTGCTCAGAGCTTTTTACCACTGTTCCATCGAAAATGTTCCAACATACTGTCTAACAGCCTGGTATGTGAACTGTACAGAGGCAGACCAGAAAAGTCTCCAGAGAGTCATAGGAATCTCAGAAAAGATCATTAGACTCACCCTGCCCTCTCTGGAGGACATCTTCAGGAACCATTGCCTAACAACATCCTAACAACATCCTGAAAGATGTGACCCATCTCTGTCATCACCTGTTTCCTCTGTTACCCTCTGGGAGGTGCTACAGAGCACTGAAAACTCACACCTCCAGACTGAAGGACAGCTTTCATCCAAGGGCCATCACTGAACTGAACAGTCAAACACTACCCCACCATTGTGTCATGAACTATATTGAGAATCATTCAGCATAACTCAAACATGGGTTTGCTTGTGCAATACTGCTTTGTTATTCTTCATACTTAATGATTTGGGATGATTTTGTACACGTATGTGTTGTGTATTTATTAGTCTATTTTTCTCTTTTTTTATATTCAGGCATTGCACAGCAAATTTTGATGTACTTCTTGTGCAATGAAAGTGAAGCCTGTTCTATTCTATTCTTTCTTCGGCCACCTGTCACCTTCCATGACATAGTTGCATCACGCACCCAAGTTGCAGCTACTGGTGGTCCAGAAACACTGGTGAAAAACACTTCGTTGTGAAATGCGTGTTCGCCTATAGTTACAAAAGTAAGAGCATAGATTTAATTAGTGGAGGTATTTTGCTGGCTGTAATGTTATTAGTGTTATAAGTTAGTATGGCAAAGTTGCACACTTTGAGGTGCAATGGCAGTCTTGTTGATCTTGTAGGCTGTCTGCTCGTGCTTTTTCAGTTGTAAGGTGAGTATATCCAGCCTTTAGCAGCAAAAGTGATTGCAGTCAGCAAGCTACGGCAGGTGTTGTGTCAAAATATGTTCCCCTATTGAATAGTGTTTACCCCCTGTTAATGCATAGCGCTCTCCTTGGTGGTTCGGATTAGGGCTAATGGTTTGAGTCAAGTTTAGGTGGAGAGGAAACACATATTGACACAACACTAGCTTGTGCAGGCCATGCTCAAGTGAAGTGAAGAAAAGTTTTGTTGTAATGTTGGTATATCCAACAGCAGAACGACAGTCATTAGTCATGGCGAGCCCACCACTGACAACATGCTTGACTCTGAAGAGCCCTGAAGCCCTGCCCCCACAAATGCACAGAGCTACAGAGCATTGATTGCTTTTTTAATTCAAATTGTATTAATATTTAACGTGTCGCATGTTCTAAGCTCCACAGCAGTACACCCGCCAAGTGGGAAGCAGATCGGATGAAAGGTTCTTGAGTTATACAAAGGACACACATACATACAGATATACATACGTCAGATATCCCTTGTTTTTTATTTACAGAACGATTGTAGTTCTAGCCTCATCAAACAAAAAAACACTGTGTGTCAGTGTAAATGTCAGGGTCTGACAGATGGTAGTGAAAATTTAAGAGTGAGTACAGGGAATCTCAGAACACACACCAAGGCTGATGCTGCTTAGGGAAATAATTCAATCCAATATTTGTCTCTCAAAATCATTTATCAAACAAAATGTGGAGAAAGGAGCTTGAAATGACCGGTACCCAAGCCAACTGGTGTGTCTGAGTGAATCATTGGTAAAAGAAAAGTGTGTGGGAGCATGTTTTTAAATGGTAAAATTATTGCAGATATTTCAAACAATTTAATCTTCAGCGATTATGTGAACAGTGCAACCCTGAGACTCTTTTGAATTGACTTTGAACTGTACTGTGATCCCAAGAATCACAATCGAATTGCAGTTATGACCTGAACACACCCTGTGTGATACTGATGCAGGACTGAAGCTGCTGCTGCTCTGCTAATGCCGCTGTCTCTGCTGTCATTATGCAGCACGTGTAGACAGAGAACCGTAGCATCTGGTTTTTGTATGCAAGGGAAAGGGTTCACAGTCGGCATTCACACCTACGTCAAATGACTCTAAAGTAGTCACAGGTATTTATCAGCTCCGGCTCCGATCCTCAGGGATGGAAACGCAGCAACCATGTAAACGTGCTAATATTATCTCCTTAACCGTCGAGATGCAGTGAGGCACCACCACAAAATTCTGTCCAAGCAGCTCTCAAACATCGTTCCAAATCAGTCTGTGCCAAGTTTTAAAGAGAGACTGAATTAGTGAGAGAATTAACCACCAAAAAGAAGTAACCACCTTAATTTTCTCAATAGCCTCCTTGCTGCTTTCTACTGTTTACTAACCTGTGTTAAGGCCTGTCCGTGACGTAGAATGTGACACACTGCTGCAGAGCTATGTAAACAGCTCTGGTGAGCATCTAGCTTTTGTATGTAATGAGAAAGGTTCACAATTGGTATTTACTCCCAGGTCAGATGAATCTGCAGCAGTCAGGAGTGAATGGGACTTTGACTTCCTGAATCAACAAACATCAACATTTCAAGGTATTCCATGTAAAAATAATCACGAATACAATCAAGCATTCAAACGGGAAATGCACACTGTCTGTGCCAGGTATATTGCAAGTTTCTACATACAAACCGCAGTGGACATTCCAATTAGCAAAATACATTATAGATAGTTCTTAGCTGGAGCAAAGAAGACTGCCAGACTCATGTGATATGAGTGCAGCAAAAATAAATAAGGAACAGCTGTTTTAAGAGATATGCTACTGCAGTGTGTGTGTGTGTGTGTGTGTGTGTGTGTGTGTGTGCGTGTGTGTGTGTGTGTATATTATGTTGATAAAAGGCTCCATGAAGAGGAAAACTCAAACATAGTTTTGACACTGTCCCAGCCAAACTTTGGTGCACTCTCAGAGCACTGTCACAGATGCATGCTGCTCAGGTTGTCGCACTTTCAGGTGGTAAATTAAGTTTGTAGTGGAGAAGCTCTGTGCTGATTAAATGCCCTCTTGATATTTCAGCCCTATTGATATTTCAGCAAGACAAGCTTTACAAATTGCAACTTTTTTTTTGCTGTTCATGTTATGGCTGCATACTGCTGACATTCACCTAGGCATTCAGACACATTGTAGAAGAGTGTTAGACAGTCCGTGGAAAGTTGAATGCTGTTGCTAGGTGCTCCAAGCACTGGCCATGAAGTGCCCAGGAGACAGTATTGCCTACTTTGCATATAGATATGTTTGAATAGTCAGTGATGGAGGGATAGGGACTGCACTGGATGGGTTGTGGTCACCACGGTCTTTTAAACGTACAATATGTAATTTTCTGCCGCTAGGGGTCTCAAACCAAAACAATAACAGAAGACGGAGTTGGATGACGTCACGAAGTAGCGTGGGATCATGGGAGTTGTAGTTATATAACGGATACAGACGTTCCTCACTCCGTGTAAAGCCTGATTTATGGTCGTGCGTTGAATCGACGACGTCGCTACGTTGTAGGCTACAGGGCTACGCAGAGGGCTCGCCGTAGCCCCCGGCGTAGCCTGACGTGCACCTCCCCAAAAATGTAACTACGCGTCGAGGCGACGCAGACCCAGCGCAGACCGGCACGGCTGTGATTGGTTTGCTTGGTAGCAACGCATTTCCGGTTCCGTATTTCCACCGCCATCCCCGCCGTCTTTAAACATCTTCTATTGCCATGTAGATGTTGTTAAGGCTCATTATATATATGCCATTATGCACAACGTTCAATACGGATACGGCCGGAGCCGTCTGTCCGTGCTCCGCGTTCATTTCTCTGTGACCGAAAAAGCCGGAAGCTAAACAAAGAATCAACTAGAGACGACGATAACCACTCAGCAAAGGAACGAAGCCTCCTGCCGCTCTGGCGGTGAATTGCACCGCGACGAAACGGAGTGACGGAGAAGTTCGAAGGGTTCACGACGGCGTCACGGCAACCACGTAGCGACGTCGTCGACTCAACGCACGACCATAAATCAGGCTTAACTGAAACCGACCGTGGCAGTTTTTATGGCAGAGCGAGCTTCAGCAGCAGAGAAATGCTCATGGACGAGATATATTACTGGAGTTATATTCACTTTATGTTTCACTTTATGCAAACGGGGTCCGTCGGCCGGTGTAGCAGCCCGAGCCGATCTGGTACCTAACGTTACACCGGATCATCAAACTCTGATCTAACTATCAGTAGTAACGTTACTTAAGCCTGATTTATGGTCGTGCGTTGAATCGACGACGTCGCTACGTTGTAGGCTACGGGGCTACGCAGAGGGCTCGCCGTAGCCCCCGGCGTAGCCTGACGTGCACCTCCCCAAAATTGTAACTACGCGTCAAGGCGACGCAGACCCAGCGCAGACCGGCACGGCTGTGATTGGTTTGCTTGGCAGCAAAGCATTTCCGGTTCCGTATTTCCACCGCCATCCCCGCCGTCTTTAAACATCTTCTATTGCCATGTAGATGTTGTTAAGGCTCATTATATATATGCCATTATGCACAACGTTTAATACGGATACGGCCGGAGCCGTCTGTCCGTGCTCCGCGTTCATTTCTCTGTGGCCGAAAAAGCCGGAACCTAAACGAAGAATCAACTAGAGACGACGATAACCACTCAGCAAAGGAACGAAGCCTCCTACTGCTCTGGCGGTGAATTGCACCGCGACGAAACGGAGTGACGGAGAAGTTCGAAGGGTTCACGGCGGCGTCACGTCAACCACGTAGCGACGTCGTCGACTCAACGCACGACCATAAATCAGGCTTTAGGCTGACCAAACGTCCTCTGTTCCCCGGACATGTCCACTTTTCACGTCCCGCCCGGGTGTTTTAATAAACTGATTATAATGTCCGGTTTTCCGTGTGTTAAAGTCATGACTCTCTTTTTTAGCGACTGTCTCGCTAACCTCAGTTATTTACACTCTATTCAGAAATGCTACTTACTTTAGCTGAGCGGTTAGCAATCTGCTAGTTATGTGAGCAAACTGCTAGTTACTTAGTTTTACAGTCAGCGATGGCTTCTCCCTCTCTGCTGCTCTCTCTTGCTCAGTGCGTCTTATGTTTAGCTATTCCTCTGCCTCTTTTATAAATGCAGTTCATTTACCGGCATCAGCTCAGCATTATAGAAACCTATCGTTAACGTTAGATGTTGTGGTTAGCCAGCCTCCGCTCCACAGCGCTCCGCAGCGCTTGTTGCTCGGCAGGCAGCAGTGCTTCAATACACTGGTGGAAATTATTAATATTTTGATAACATCAGCCAGATGTTTGCTTACCTGTCTAGTACACACGCGAGGTCGGCATCGAATTGTAGTCCTAGATGTTCACGAAGCTCTCTCCATCTCGGAGAGGCCACACCAATATTTATCCTGGATTTAGCTCTCCTCTTCTTATCCCAGATTCTTCTGGGATTGCTTGGTTGACCCGTACGTTTCCGTTTTACCGGCTTGTTTACCGGGACAGCTTCGGTGTCAGAAGGTGCCACAACCGTCAATGCATAACCATGATCCATGACGAGTTAGCTTAGCCTAGCAACAGTAACGTTCATTCTCTGACGTCTCAGCCGGTCAGCTTCTTCTTCTTCTCCTCATTTAATGTCTATGGTAACTGTAGTTACGCCGCCATTGCGACCTACTGACACGGTCCGTTACTGTTATTAATATTTCATATTTATCTGGTTTTAAAAATTGTTGGAAACATTTCTGATAATCAAAGTACACAACTAAACAAAATATATAATATTGGTTTAGTCGTTTTTAGAAATGTATATGTGGAAAAACTACATATTATATCTTTAAGGGTTAGGTGACAAAATCTGTACTTCATAATAAGGCTGGGTGATATGCAGAAAATCAAATATCAATATTAATATAAATATCAATATTGATAATAAGACAAAATTGTAGGGTTGACTATCGGTGCTTTCACAAAATATTTACATGATGAGATTTTTGATAAATAATCATCAGTAATGTAGATATAATGACCATGTGAGTACAGGCAAATAATGGAACAGTTAAACAGTCTGGTAAGTTTGGAAAATTGCTTCATTGAATTGGTGCAGCCTTTAAAAGCAGGAAAAGACAACACTTACGGTATAATGATTTCCAAAATTTAATATTACAATATCAAAAAAATGACTGTTGAATTCCTCAGCCTTACAACATAGCGCCTGTGTCGTGTAACTCTTGGATGCTGTTAAATCTTTTTTACGGACATTTGTGGTCCCCAGAGGATTAAACCTACTGACTGACTGCCTGACTGTTCCTCTGACGTCGCTGTAAGCTAGGGCTGATCAATTACAAATTCAACTGGGCCGATCTATCTATCTATCTATCTATCTATCTATCTATCTACCTATCTACCTATCTACCTATCTATCTACCTACCTACCTACCTACCTACCTACCTACCTACAGTACAGGCCAAAAGTTTGGACACACCTTCTCATTCAATGTGTTTTCTTTATTTTCATGACTATTTACATTGTAGATTCTCACTGAAGGCATCAAAACTATGAATGAACACATGTGGAGTTATGTACTTAACAAAAAAAGGTGAAATAACTGAAAACATGTTTTATATTCTAGTTTCTTCAAAATAGCCACCCTTTGCTCTGATTACTGCTTTGCACACTCTTGGCATTCTCTCGATGAGCTTCAAGAGGTAGTCACCTGAAATGGTTTTCCAACAGTCTTGAAGGAGTTCCCAGAGGTGTTTAGCACTTGTTGGCCCC
This sequence comes from Epinephelus awoara, assembly GCA_035609425.1. Lineage (NCBI taxonomy): Eukaryota > Metazoa > Chordata > Actinopteri > Perciformes > Serranidae > Epinephelus > Epinephelus awoara. The sequence continues at coordinate 4,706,338 of CM069304.1, read as the reverse complement.
TTTGCCTTCACTCTGCGGTCCAGCTCACCCCAAACCATCTCGATTGGGTTCAGGTCCGGTGACTGTGGAGGCCAGGTCATCTGCCGTAGCACTCCATCACTCTCCTTCTTGGTCAAATAGCCCTTACACAGCCTGGAGGTGTGTTTGGGGTCATTGTCCTGTTGAAAAATAAATGATCGTCCAACTAAATGCAAACTGGATGGGATGGCATGTCGCTGCAGGATGCTGTGGTAGCCATGCTGGTTCAGTGTGCCTTCAATTTTGAATAAATCCCCAACAGTGTCACCAGCAAAACACCCCCACACCATCACACCTCCTCCTCTATGCTTCACAGTGGGAACCAGACATGTAGAATCCATCCGTTCACCTTTTCTGCGTCTCACAAAGACACGGCGGTTGGAACCAAAGATCTCAAATGTGGACTCATCAGACCAAAGCACAGATTTCCACTGGTCTAATGTCCATTCCTTATTTTTCTTGGCCCAAACAAATCTCTTCTGCTTGTTGCCTCTCCTTAGCAGTGGTTTCCTAGCAGCTATTTGACCATGAAGGCCTGATTCGCGCAGTCTCCTCTTAACAGTTGTTCTAGAGATGGGTCTGCTGCTAGAACTCTGTGTGGCATTCATCTGGTCTCTGATCTGAGCTGCTGTTAACTTGCGATTTCTGAGGCTGGTGACTCGGATGAACTTATCCTCAGAAGCAGAGGTGACTCTTGGTCTTCCTTTCCTGGGTCGGTCCTCATGTGTGCCAGTTTCGTTGTAGCGCTTGATGGTTTTTGCGACTCCACTTGGGGACACATTTAAAGTTTTTGCAATTTTTCCAGACTGACTGACCTTCATTTCTTAAAGTAATGATGGCCACTCGTTTTTCTTTAGTTAGCTGATTGGTTCTTGCCATAATATGAATTTTAACAGTTGTCCAATAGGGCTGTCGGCTGTGTATTAACCTGACTTCTGCACAACACAACTGATGGTCCCAACCCCATTGATAAAGCAAGAAATTCCACTAATTAACCCTGATAAGGCACACCTGTGAAGTGGAAACCATTTCAGGCGACTACCTCTTGAAGCTCATCGAGAGAATGCCAAGAGTGTGCAAAGCAGTAATCAGAGCAAAGGGTGGCTATTTAGAAGAAACTAGAATATAAAACATGTTTTCAGTTATTTCACCTTTTTTTGTTAAGTACATAACTCCACATGTGTTCATTCATAGTTTTGATGCCTTCAGTGAGAATACAATGTAAATAGTCATGAAAATAAAGAAAACGCATTGAATGAGTAGGTGTGTCCAAACTTTTGGCCTGTACTGTGTATATATATATATATATATATATATCTACTAATTACTTTGGGAATTAACACCTCACTTAAACTGACCCTGCACTGCAGCAGGAAACTCCTCATACTGGCAACAATGATGATAAAATAAACACAGCACATTGCATTCCTTCTGTAATGTCCTGCATTACTGCACTGAATTACATGAGTAAATGAACAACGGACAATTTCTGAATCACAAATTTATCATTTTCATGTCACTGGCTGATCACTAATAGCTATAATTTGACTACTAGCAATAGAGGGCCGAGCATTCAGAGTATGCCTACAATTAGACTGCTGGTAATGACAGCAGGAATTAAGAAAGGTCACTAACCCTTATCACACACCATCTGTTGTTTGGCGGTGACATGTCTCAGTCTCAAAGTGCTTTGCTTAAGTCATTAGGAAATTAGACCAAAGATGATGATTAAAGTCATTGCATACATTAGGCCTTGCTAAAGCATTTATGTCTGTATTTTCTCTTTAAATGGTAACTGCAGTGTTGTAAACCAGAAGAGGTCATGAGAGTGAACTTTGCCCCTCTAGTATTGATTACATGTAGAGAGAACTGTGTGCATTTATATGGCTCGCTGGTACATCAGAGCTGCTCTGTTTTCAAGGAGTTTAGCATGAGGTGGAATCTGCTGGGAGAGAAAACAGCAGTACAATCTGAAACAGAAACTTCAAGTAAAACACAGACTTCATGGGATATACACTCTTATGTTGGTACATATGCAATGTTCATTTTGGCACTTGATTATGATTCAGTTTTAGTCTTTTGACAAAAATGTAAATTAGTTGTAGTCAAGTATTAGTCCTTTCATTTTTTCAACTAAAACATTTTAGTCTTGATGTTTTTTTTTTAAATTATTTTACTAGGTTTCATATACGTCCATTATTGGATATTTACAGAACTACATTTTTCATAATTTGAACCACCTTGAACCAAACACAAAAACAGCAGGAGAAACAACCTTACTATCAGTACCCCCCGTTGAATATTCCTGTTAAATACGGCGGCCATCGGCTTTCCGGCGACGGAGAAGTCGGCTCCAAGAATATCCTCTTCTTGGCGTCATGACTGCCCAGTAGTACCTGGACAGCCAAGCCAGCCGAACACAGGTATGTGGCGTGTCAGAGGAGAAACGAGCCGTTCACATTTCTGTCATTGTGGCAGGTAACGGCCCACAAACCTCATGGCACTTTAGGGACTGTTCTTTACTTGTCAGGGGAGGAGGGTGGCTGGTTGATAATTATTTTATTTATTTATTTTATTTTGATCCCCCCTATGTTAATCACTTATTGATGCTGTTTTTGAAGTATGAATAAGTCAATAAGTAATTTATTCCATTGAAATATCACTGATGTGTTATAGAAAATGATTTATCTTTTTATAAATGACAAAAGGTACATCTGCCTAATTTTCGCTGTGGTATCGTGATACTACTCAGAACCGTGATATTTTCATTGGTATCGTACAGTAGGTCCCAATTTTGGTACCGTGACAACACTAATCTGGAGGGGGTTCATCTGCAAAAACAAATGAAAAACTAAACAACGATATTCGGTACTTGGTGTTCGGCCAAGCTTTTAATATAATTCGGCTTCGGCCCCAAATTGTCATTTCGGTGCATCCCTAGTCCCTAAAGTGTGGTGAGGTTTGTGGGCCGTTAGGGCTGCCACGATCAGTCGACTAATCGATGACTAATCGACTATTAAAATAATCGGTAACTATTTTAGTAGTCAACTAATTGGTTTGAGTCATTTTTCATAGAAAAGTACTATAAAAGTACCCCAAAATACTCTTACTGCAGCTTCTTACGTTCAGATATTGGCAGCTTTACACACTCTCCCTTGAGAGTGAACTAAAACCCTTTGGAGTGAGTATGAAAGAAGACATTAGATGACGTAATTTTGGGGTTTGGGCGAGACAGACTGACATTTTTCAACATTTTAACACATTTTTCGATGAAATGATTAGTTGACTAATCGAAGAAATAATCGACAGATTAGTCGACAATGAAAATAATTGTTAGTGGCAGCCCTATGGGCCGTGAACGGCTCGTTTCTCCTCTGACACGTCACATACCTGTGTTCGGCTGGCTCGGCTGTTCAGGTACTTCTGGGCAGCCAACTTCTCCGTCGCCGGTAAGCTGATGGCAGCCGTATTTGACAGGAATACATTACTGTCTGTCTCTGTGACCCCCGTTCAACCCACAACTGGTGGGATTCGCCTTTCGTTTCTGCTGGTGGTTGAAATCTGTAGGCTGCTCGCACAGCGTGTTGAATGATTTAAGCCTATTTTGCTCGCTCAAAACTATTTTTAGTTGCAAATGTGAGTGTGGTGACGGACGGATCGCCACACTGCCGACTCCGCCCGTCACGGTACGCTGTTTGATTGCGTTATCAAAACACGCCGCTATTATTCAGCCTTGCTTTTAACTTATTCCACCGAATACCGAATGTGTGTTTTTTTGCAATATTTGGCCGAATATATTCGGTTACCGAATATTTGGTGCATCCCTACAATGGTCAGTTCCCGTTTTATTGATCAAGCGTAACCAAGTCCAGTCCAGAAGGGTCCACCATGTCCAAGTCAGGTTGCCATATTTTGATTAATCCCTTAACAGTCATGAAGGGTGTAGGTGAGTTTTCCCAGAGGGATAATTCTCCATACCTCCTTTTACCAATCGTCCAGTCCAGGAATGTCCTTAGAGATCCAAAATTTGAGAATAGTCTTCCTGGCTATGTGTAATAGTATTCAAGGCAGATTCACACAAGACAGGTGAAAATTATTTATTCAAATATCCCTCCTTTTACACACATCACATACATGCATCCTGAAGGGTTCATAGCACAGGGTCAGCCATAGTATGGTGCCCTTGGAGCAGTTTGGGTGTTCAGTGCTTTGCTCATGGGTACTTCAGCAGTGCGGAGGAAGGAGCCTGGCATCTCTCCAGCTGCCAGTCCACACTCTATTATTGGTCCGTTCGAGTGACTTCAATCAATGACCCTCCTGTTCCCAAGCCAAGTCCCCTGGAACTGAGCTACTGCTGCCCACTAAAGTATTAAATGTTGAGCTATATAAAGCTTAGCGTTAGGCTGTAATAAACTTATAATGGCTGCATCATACGCTGTTAAGTAGGACAAGTTTAACACTTCCTGACTCAAACCTGTGGTAAGACATGCTCTTAGATTCTAATAAGAACTTTGCCATCAGTAATGCTGCCATCCTGGTGTTTTCTGTGTAGAGACTGTTCAGCCTCGCTTTTTAATCTCATATCTCCTCGAAACTCAGGCTCTGTCCTCTCTCAAGGTCGGCCATTTTATGGCTTTTCTGCTGCATCAGGTACTTGTGGGAAGCTCAGCCTGCTTTGTCCTGCCTGCCTGGCATACACAAACTCACTTCCTCTCTACATTAATGCACACACTTAATTCCCTCTACACACAATAATAACAGATGTTTGTTTCCACGCCTACAGCATATGCACGTATACCACACAAAAACATTCACTTAATGTCAGATGGCTCCAGCTCATGTCCTTCCTGTGTGACTTGGGAGCTGTTTATGGCTGATTAAAAAGCAGGAGTTTACAGTAGCCCAGGACATGAGGTGAATTTTAACATCCTGTGTCCACAGCTTACCCTGCCTTCATGCTCATGTCACACCACTCACTTGTACATAGCAGTCGATATCATCATGCGCTGTAGTTGTGTGGTCAATACTGTGCTGGTTTAAATAGCTGAACTTGATGAGCACCTACAGAACCACAGGAGTTGATAATCTTTCCACCCAGACTCACAGGCAGCCAGGTCGTTAGAATGTTCTTATTCCATGGACAATAACAGGTCAATACAAGGTGGCGCATTAGTTTCTTATTGGTCCAGAGGGAGGCTTAGTCACTCATGATTCATACTGTCGCCTTGTTATTTTTAGAACAGATATCCCTGAATCTCTTAGAATGACAAATGTTTCTTAAACTTAATCAGTTAAGAGGAATTCCTGTTAAAGTAGAAGAAAAAAAGGGTCAGCTTTTAGAATGGATATTTTTTATTGACGGCATCTGTTATAGATAGTATGTATATGGTGTTTCGTCTAAACTGCACAGCAAACAGAGCCCCTGGGATTACGTATGCCCACCAAGTCTTTGTCAGATGTAGAACCAGCTGCTTCAGTGTGGCCTGTGAGGATCCTCTCCTCCCACGCTTTCTCCTCCTGCACCCCCTCCCACCTTCCTTCCATCTCTCTCCTCTTGGCGTCATCCTCCTGGGATTACAGTGCATAACCATTGACTGCCACAGAAAAACAGGCTGTATGGACCTTTCTCTCCTCCCCTGTTTTATTGGGTCATTCCTGCTGTGTTCCTGTTGTCTATTTTCGTCTGCTGACAACGTCACATTTGGATTTGATTGGGAGGTTGTCATGTGGTGGGTCATATTATAGCAGTAATACCCAAGAGGGCGTTCTCTGCTGTGATTATGGGTCCATTGACGATTCAGTGGGTAGGAGATGAGCACTCTTGATAGTCCCAAACTAACCTTAATCACAGTCTTAAACAACAGATAGCAACGCACAGACTGTGTGAAAAGTAGTGTGCATACAAAGACTGATGATGAATAATAACATAAGGAGTGATAATAGCTGGTTGCCCAGTTGGTTGAAATCTCCTCTTGTGTTAACTGATTTATACCAGAGTCTGGGAGAAAACTCTAAATTGCTTAAGAACTTTTTTAAACAGGTAAACATGCACTTAAGAGCTGAAGACACAAGTTTATTTCATGAATAATCAGCAGAAACTTTGATAACTTTTTTTATTTTCATTTTTTTTAATAAAACAAACAAATAAAGAAATGTTTTTCAAACATGAGAATAGTCCATTTCACACTGCCTCTTCAAGGCTGGAATTTCACACAGTTATGGTGCTTTGCTGTTCTTCATAAAAGGTACAATTTCAGAATGGCGGACAGAGTTGTTTAGCCTTTGAGTCGGCATAGGAGGTAGTAACAGTGCCGAAATGATGTTGATGTAAAAGGGACAGCTGGCAGGATGGGATTATGGATGACATGGTTGTGACATTTTAATGACGTGTTATGCGTGAGATCCACTGTGGGAGATTTTAAAAGTAGCTACTAGCGGTTAGTACTGTAGCTAACTCGAAGACAAACAGTGTGGGAAATATCCCCATACTGGGAAAACAATATGTCCAGGAGCTCCTTACTCTCAGAGCAGAAAATGAGATCAGCCACCATATAATAGAGGTGTTAAATGAGTATTATTGCCATGTTAATGCTGTTATTATTGCTTATAAATCGCTGCTGATTAGTGTTATATTTCACACAGGAGGCTGGCGTTGTTGTGTTACACGCCATGCCTCTTTTGCTTTAGCAATGCCGGCATGCTGTCCAAATAACACACTGGAGCATCATGATGCTGTCATCTTTGGTTCTGTGACAAAATGCAAAGGCGTGTGAAGAAGGAAGGGACTTTGTAGCAGCCCTAAAGTGCAGTCTCTGTGTCAGAAGGGCTAATGACACTTTGGGCTTTGGAAAATTGTCATTGAGATGGTTCACTCCAATGAATATCTCTGCAGCCCCTATCCTACTGCAAAAAAAACCCCACTAACACTGTCTGAAATCTGACTTTTGTTTGTAATGGGAACAGTTGAAATTCACACCTGGTGAAATGACTCCTTGAGTAGTCAGGGGTATTTGTCGGCTCCACCTCAGATCGGAAGTGATGGAAATACAACATCTGGGTGAGCACACAAATTTTGGCCCCTTTGCCAGCGAGATGCAATGACACACCACCACAAAACACCATCTGTCTCCATTCAAGAAGCTCTCAAACATTGTTTCAAAGTAGTCTGCATGGAGTTTAAGAGAGAGAGAGGAAGACTGAATAAGTAAGAGATATAAAAAAGAAGTAACCACCTGAATTTCCACTGGCCTCCATGCTGCTTTCTGCTGTTGACTAACCTGTTTTTTGTTTGATGACATTGAATGTCACACACCACTTTAAAAAAAAAAAAAGGGAAGGGTGCTCTTCTGCTGCAGAGCCGTATGCACAGCTCTGGTCTCCTGGCAATGGGGAAGGACTCTATAGCTGATTTTAAGCAGGCTTTCCAATGTTTAAAAACCCCCTGTATACACACTAATTGTGGTGGCAAATGGGTATGAGTGCACGGCTGGATGACAGGCTGAAGAGGACTGGGACCACAGAGGCCCTGTACAAGAAAAGGCCAGAGCTGGCTCTACTTCCTTCTGAGGCTTTAACAAGATGTTGCAGATGTTCTACCAATCTGTGATGGCCAGCGCTGTCCTCTACACTGCTGTGTGCTGGGGGCGCAGTGTTGGGGCTAAAAAGAAACGTTGGCTTAGTGATTGGAGTAGGAGTTGAGCTGGACTCTCTGGAGGAGGCGATGGAAACGAGGATGCTGTCCAAGTTAGTTAGCATCCTGAATATCCCATCCCTGACATGCTTATTGAGAAGGGAATAGTATACAGCCCAAGATTTCCATCCCCAAAGTGTTCCACCGAGCTGCTGAGGAGATCATTCCTGCTGGCGGCCATAAAACGGTTGAACTCATCCTCGCTGGACATTAGTGGACTGGGAAGCCTGAGGCTTACTGGACTCGCTAACTAGACTTACAATTACACTGCAGTTACATACTGTCTTACTTCTGGCACAGTGCAATACATCTTTTTAACTTGTAACATACAATTACATTCATTTTGCACACCTCACTGCAGTTGCATGCTTGTGCTCGAAGGGAATACTTGTTTTACTTTTATGTTAGTACTTGAAATAGAGACCTCAGAGAGTGCAGTCACTACAGGATATCCAATGTTGGTGTTTGACTGTTAATTCACACAGGAGTGTGTGTGCCAGAATCTCCATGTGTTAACGCCAAAGTGAAATCCTGCTCTGCAAAGCTTCATCAGCATGACTTATTTGATCTACAGACTACACAATTAATGATTTTTCTCTCCCTGTGCTCTTATCCTGCTCTCATGTCAATCTTCTCGATCATTTTCTCTTTTCACCATACGATTTTCACAGACCTGTCTCCTCTCTCATTATTCCACACTTTTTTCTACCCGTCATCCTCCTTCTTGCCTCTACATGTGATTTCTTTAATCTCATTCGTATTTCTCCCTCCTGATCTACCTCTTCACATCCTCCTCCTCCCCTCCCTCTCTCCCTCCCTCCCTTCCCCTCCTCTCCCCTCCCTCTCTGCTTCTCTGGCAGGCTGCTCATTGCAGTGAGTCAGTATCATGGAGGCAGGCAGCGGGGCTGCCGCAGCGGTGGGGAGTGCAGCACTAGGACTGCTGGGAGCCACAGCCACGTCCAGCCATGACATCTTGGACAGGTAAGAGCAAAGGATGAGGCTGGTGCACACCCTTAGGAACGGACTGCCCCGTTTTCCGGCAGAGTGAAGAGAGGGGAAAGAGTGTGTGTTTGTGGAGAGAAGGACCACACCTCAGGTTGTGGTTTGTTGAGCATGCCAGTTTGTTTATAGTCAGAGTAGGGGGCATGCAGTGTGTGTGAATGTGAGTGGATGTGTGTATGAATCTGTGTGTGTGTGTTCGCCTGTTTCCTTGTATTCTCTGTGCATGTGGGTGTCTTCTGTGTATCATTACTCTCACTGTATGTGAGGGAAATGCTCAGGTTTTGACAGTTGGAGAACCTGCTTAATGCTTGCAGCAGTGCCGGTGTAGAGTGTGCATGTGTGCGTGCATGTGCTGGAGTGTGTGTTGATGATAGAAGTGGGGGGGGGGGGGGGGGGGTTACTTGGCTTTCTCTATGCCTCAAGGAGAAATGACACCAGGGTATGCGCATGCAGGGAAGGAGGGGGAGGCATCAGTAGACGTGCCTGAGTGCTGTAGCTGAGCCGATAGGGTGAGTTTGCACAGTCACCACCCCACCCCCTATTTAACCCCCACCCACACCCCACCAGCCCATAGCAACTGGGCGACAGCCATTACCAACCGTCACCGCTGGAAACCCCTCATTCAGATTTCTCTTACTGACGGAGCTAGTCAACTCCCAGCTCCAAGAACCACTGCCTCCACCGAGGGGCCAAATGTATCAGCTTTCAGCTTGTTACGTCATCGCTACAGCTGTACACCCACATGCCCGTGCACTATCATCACACACACACACACACACACACACACACACACACACACACACACACACACACACACACACCCTCAAGCATGTACATTCACAAAACAAATTTGGACTTGTATTCAATATACATGCATGCTTCACAGGGATGTTTTAGGACAAACATTGCTGTCACACGTGCAGGCGATAGACGCACACACAACAAACAGCCATTAGTCCTTGTTGTTGGTGCTTCTCGCCATGTTTCCCCTCGTGCACAGCCAGCTCCTGCATCAGCTATCAGGTGCTGTAAGGATATCACTTATCTCCTCTACATTACAGTTGTTACACTCTCTGAGGTATAACTAATCTCCAACACGTCCCAGGGATCTCCTTTGACACATTGTACAATCAGAGATGGAAATTAAGGCTGTGACTCATTTGGTTATTTCCTTACTATTTCTGTTAGTCACCACTCACAATCTGACTCCACCAGCCTTCTCTGAAACACACTCAAATATACATCCACACGTACAACTGTTCCCATGCCACCAGGTAGCCAATGGCTTCTCTCTCTCACATTATTGCAAAGGCAGCACGATGTGGGTTTGTTCCAGTTGCTGGATTATTGGTGCCTGTGTGTGTCACTGGCTACACTGGCTATACACTTGTGTACATCTGTCTGTTTTTGAAAATGTGTGCTGCTGTACATTATCTTTTTTGGAGGATGGGGGGGATTACAGTTGCGCGCCCCCCCAACTCCTGAACTGGGTCTAAATCCTGCACTGGGGTTACCATGGCAGCAGCAGCTTAGCATACATTAGACAGCGGTCCAACGTTACTACTGAGAGTGAGTGAGTGAGTGAGTGAAAAGAAGAGAAAGGGGAAAAAAAGAAAGAGGTCGAAAAGAGATGAAGAGGTGAAGAGAAAAATTAAATAGAAAAGGGGAAAGAAATGTTTCTCTTCTGCTGAATAGCTTCTACCTGATGTCATGTCAATATATACGAGGGCGTGTGTTCTCAGTCTGTCGCCCATTGCAGCAGAATATTTCTTTTATCAGAGACGACAGGGAGGGTGTTTGGCTGGGGCTAGTGCATTGCAAAAGTTGTCTGGTGAGTCCTGGTGGACAGGGGTGGATCAGAGGATCAGGAGGCAGGACTAAGAGGAGGTGACACAGAGAAAGAAAATGAAAATGCTTTAAAACTGTTGTGATTCTTTAATCCAGTCAGACAGATGAGCAGACAACAGAACCATACTCTGCAGGAGGAGGCCCACGCCAGCAACCAAGCTCTCATGAATCTGAAGCAAAATAGATCATGAGGCTGCTGGTTTAAGGTGCGCACAGGCTGTGAGGGGTGCAGCATTCCATCTGCTTGTTGTTTTCAGTAAATTAAGCAAGTTGTGCTTTTTCCTTTTACTTTAGGTAAAAGTCTTTGGACTACTAGCTGAATTATGTCTGTTTTTTTGTCACTACATTGGTTTTCAAGCCATTCTGACCATGTTCACATATACAAAGTATTCTGTTTTTTGCACTCATTCTAAAAAAGACAATATGTTTTCATGGCTAATGGGAGTGAATATTCCACTAATACTCCTGTTTGCATGCAGCCCTGCATGCTCTGATTAACCTGTCGCAACATGTCGTTTATCACGTCAAAATAGAGAAAAGTGGAGCTGCTGGAGCTGCTTGTCATTTTGCTTCTTTGCATCAAAATAATACATATATATATATATATTTTTTTTTACGGTTTTACAGGGGGGCATGTTGGACCGTGTGAACAAAGCCTCCCTCTTTTATTAGCCGCTTTTACACTGCCTGTTCAAGGCCGTAATTTCACACCATTATTCTGCCCCACCATTCTGTTTAAAAGGTTAAATCGTGGAATGGGGACACAGACTTGTCTCGCCTTTAAGCTAGCACCAGAGGTAGTAACATTGCCAAAACGAATTCTGTATTAAAGGGACAGCCAGCAGGACGGGATCATGAGTGGTACAGGTGGTGGACGTTTTGGTGATGTGTGCGAGCTATCTCAAGGAAGAAGAACAGTGGCCGTAAATGTCCACAAATTGAGAAAACAATGAGATTTGGGATCTCCTTACCTTCTGAGCACAGGATGAGCTCAGCTGCCACATAACGTAGTGCCATGTAGTGCCATTTCTGTGTAAAAAGGGCTATTGCTCTAACCACCTTAAAGCAATAGCACATATCCCAAAAACCTGTTGATATCCAAAGCTTTCATAATGTTAAAAAGTAGGTGTGTTTCTCCTTCTTACCAGTAGGGCTGTCAAAAAAATTTGAAGTTTGAAATATATTCGAATATATATTTTTTTATAAGTTCAAACCTAAATTTGATAATTTGAATATCATTAATAATTAATTGATGCTATTAATAATGTTGTATATCACGGCGAATCCCGTTCGGGCGGAAATGGCTGGCGCACAAGCCAGGCCAGAGAGGGATGCAAAGAGGAGCCGACGGAGGAGCCTGCTGCGCCAACACCACCCACTGCGCTGTCCGCGATGTGTGACCTGTTCGGGGAGACATACAGGGAGAGTGTTGCACCTGCTGCCCCCCTGCATACCCTTTTTGAAGAAGAGATGAAACGTTCACAGAATGAGACACCACCACGAGCCGACCAGGATCCTCTCTTATGGTGGAAAACTACGCACTGAAGTATCCAAACATTGCTCAGATAGCGAGGCAGAAGTTGGTCATACCTGGCACTTCAGTGAGGTCAGAACGGGTGTTTTCATCCGAGTGTCACGTTCATATTGCGCCAGCAATAAGCATCTTACTTTTTGTGTTTTTTTTCTAAAAAAATAAAGTAAAATAAAATAATAATAATAATCATACATTCGAATATTATTCGAACTCTACTAAATTAATTCGAAAATATTCTAACTCAGTTTCATGGTGCTTTTGACAGCCCTACTAACCAGTAATGTTGGCTTTTCTTTTTGGCATAAATCTCTATCCCAGCCCTGCAAACTGTTGGTGAGTTGATTTGTGTACAGTGTAACAACCCACAGAGCTAACCACAAACAGGCAAGAAGCTCTGTGTCGCAAGTTGCAGTAAAAACCCAAACTGAGATGCACCAATTGTGCTGTATACACGCTCAAAATATTCTTTCAAAACACAAATTATATCAGCATATCCCACGTCTTAATCAGAAAATGCAATATTTTGAAAAAGGCTTAATTTGGAAAAATCAAATGAATATGCTGTGTACGTGACATGTATCAAATTCAGAACATTGCCATATTCTGGATAATAGAGGAAAATTAGTGTTCGTGTTCAAATGTACCCAGTTTGTTTGTAATGGTTTGTCCTTCTCAGCATGTGCAAACAGTCGTGTAATGTCATCTGTGACTCTGGAGGACCTTCTCAAGTTTGAAAAAATGACCCTGTTGATGTCATAGTGATGTCATCAGGGTTTTGAGATTACAATTTTACAAACAAAGTCTGCATTACAAAACAGAGGCGTGGCGTTTAAAAGATGTGAGGTGGGGAGTGTCTAAGACAGGATGCTACTGCTGCAAAATCCTCTTTAGTACTCCACTGATATCGTTGTTCATCGTCACTTTGAGCTCTACAGATTTTGCTATCACATAGAGGAAAAATTTAAGTTTCAAAGTCACCACCTTAAATGTTAAAACTTTTAAAGGAGGCTAAATATATAATAGTTTCTGTGGCATCAGCAGTAGATGATTTTTGTGTCATTTTGTCTTTATGACAGAGTTACACAAGGATTTATACAGTGTTTTCCACACAGTGAAGTGCAGCTCTTTGTGTCCTCAAGTAGTACTACATGGAGTTGATAATTTGGGACTGGGTATTTTTCTTTCAGACGTGAAGTTAACACAGTAACCATGATTTACAGTCGGAGCTGCAGCTCATTCAGTTTGTGAAACTGAAATTTTTTGAAGCAAGGAAAATAAATTATTTAATGTACCTTGTCATGTGAGTTCAACATTTGGATTACAAACAGAAGCTTTTATGAAGAGTGACCTCCACAGTTAATATTGGTATGTATTCCTTACATTAGTATTAGTACTACCTGTGCTCTGCATTTGTGCAAGAGAGAACAATTAGATTGCCTCTGCATACAGCTCGTTTGTGTTTTTTTACACGCAGTGACTGTGGAAATGTGCAGGTGTTTCTATAACTTTATATCAACAGCGGAGGATATGTATGAGATATGAAGGCATATTTTAATTTAGCACGGCTGGTTTTTACTGGAACACAACAAGATGCCGGATCAGATTGCTGGGGCAGAGTTCTCCTGTAGGATGATACCTCATCATTAAATTACTGGTGTAAATATCTGGATAGCAGAACCTAATAGAAACAAGAGATAGACAATTGACTCCTGTCTTGTCTGCTACACCATATGCAGGACAGATAAAGTGCCTCAGTGGGATAAACTGTTGGCCGACTGGAGAGACTTCCAACCCGTGGATGAGATCCAGAACATACATAAGGTTGAAATCCCGTGCATTGCCTACTAATCACTTCCTCCCTGTTTTGCTTCTCTCTGTATTTATTGCTGCTTGTTGCTTTCCAAGGCTTTTCATTCAGAGAGGAAATGAAATGTGTGCAGGGTCCACTGTAGATATGATTTTTGATTTATTTACTCAGGACAGGCTACAATGATGAGTCATATCTTATTTACTCAGACTGTCTCAACTTGTTCTATATCTGGGTACAATTTGAGGAAAAATGTCTAAGCCTCGTTTCCACCATGCAGTCCACTTCAGTTCATTTCAATTTGTTGATCCATGTATTCTGAAATATTTAACTCTTTCAGCTGACACAGTATGAACCGTGTCTCCTCATCCGTCCATAAATGCACAGCTCTGGATGTAGATTTCGCCATGTTGTTAGCAGCATCTCCTTCTGTTTCATTTTAAATGCTATTCAACCTCTGGGACAAAGCCAGGGGCGGAAACTGTGGAGCATGCACAGAATGCTGAGGCCAGTTTGGGTCCGATTGACTTTATACATGCAAGAGGAATTTGACTCCCAATCTCATTATCTGGATGTGTTAGTCCAACTTTAAGAAATTCAGTTTGGTACTATTTCAGTCAGACTAACATGTTTACAAGTCTGTTTTAAGTCGGACTAACATAACATAACATAAATCATAAATCAGTTTTCTCTAATGGCATGTAAACTAACTGATGTAAGACTAAAAGGTGTAGCTAGAAACACTGCAGTCCATAGATTGATTGTCAGTAGAAAAACAACACTCTTGCTCAACTTGCAGCTATATACTAAGAAAAAAAAATTCCCTCAAAAGCTACCACCAGCAGCTAACAGCAACTTTGAAGATGGAATGGCTTCTTGCATATTACTCAGTGCATGAATTGATGTTGTGAGTCACTCAACACACCTTAAATGTCAACATGACAACTTTGACTGCTTAATTAATTATAATAGGCTCTCTTTGATGACATACACTTCAGTAATGATTGGATCTTGAAGCGCTTGAAAAAAACTATTTAAATTTTAACCAGTTTATGCAAACTGCAGATATTCTATTTCCAGGGTTCCCATGGTCATGAAAACCTGGAAGATACATGGAATTTCACAATCTCATTTTCCAGGCCTGGAAAAATCATTGAATAACTGAAGGTCATTGTGAGTTTTTGTTAAGTCGTGGAATTTTGTTGTGTGTAATAAAATTAATTGTAATCTGTAGATAACCTTCCATGTCCAATTCCAAGCTGCTTGATTATGGAAAAAATCATAATCTCGATTATTTTGGTCAAAATTGAAATCACGATTATGCAAACGATTATGTGGCACACGTGATGACTTATATTGTTTACACGACGGCATGTAATTTCTGTCTCTACACGGTCGCGTGTTTTCAATTTTCCTCTGCTCTCTGTATCGTGCACGTTGGAGTTTGGCCCCGCACACACACACACACACACACACACACACACACACAGACCAACCTCTCTCGCTCTCCCTCTGCCATTTTCTGCATACTGTTTTTGAAATCTTCTGCAATCACCTGTCCCTCGCATTGTTCGTAGTTCACCTACTTGACTGGCTCGTGGAGTGAATAGAGGAGAGGAAGGGAGGGGGCGGTATTCCGCATGCGCGACTCCTGTAGAAGACAAAATAACATAGTTTACCCTCGATTTCATTAATTTTGAAATCATTTGACGTCAAAATCGTTGTACAGCCTTAATTCCAAGGCTTAAAAAGCATATACTTTCATTTGTATGTTGTAGCATTGTGTATCACATTTGCATCCAAAAGTGAGTTTATAATCAAATGATTTGAGAATGCACTGATCGTATGATCATTTCTGTTATCCCTCACGCGTAAAAGTCAGTGCCAGAGTAAGGAGTTCAAGGAGTGCTTGTATGACTGAGCACATCGTTTGAAGTATTTAATTATGAAAAGAACAAATTATTAGAGATTGGAAAAGGTTGCTGATTAATTTTTATGCAATAATTAACATTTTGAGTAAAGTGTACTAGTGTTTGTGTTATACGTTGTGAGTTGTCTCTGAAATTTTATTATGGGTCCTTGAGAAGTTATGGAAAAGGTCTGAACTTCTATCTTTGTGAATGTGGGGGAACCCTGTATTTCCTCACTTGGAGAAAAAAAGTGGCAGTGTTGTTCATGTGCACTCTAGCCTTATCTTTTTTGGGGGGGCTGAAAATGTTGAGAGCCAGACATTTTTGCCAAAGAGAATTTTAGCTTCACAGGCTAACAGGACTGACCAGAGTCCTGCACAGGTCCATTTTTGAAAACCCGTACCCACCTTTACCCCTTAAGCTCAGTGCCAGAACTGACCCATTACCCGTCATTATGTCAAAGTCAACGCTCCACCTGTTAATAAAAGTCTCATGACCCCACCTGCACCCATGATTAAACACACACACAGGCTACAGTCACTCACATGAAGCTTAGTTCTCCGTTCTTTAATTATAAATCCAGCAGAGGAAAAGTCTCTTTTCACTAGCTGTGCTCTATGCAGGGATGACAAATACATTCCACGCAATTGCTGCCAGGTTAGGAAACATTTTAGCATGCTCCTTCCACCACTATAAAACCTCAAAAGGACTCTCCTTGGGTGCCTTGAACCTCCACCTTGGTGACGAATATGACAATGGGGTCATAGGTTCAACTTGTGTTATTGACTTTCAAAAAAGAAGGAATTGCGGCTTGATAACAGTGATTTAGATGTCAAAGTATTAGTCATAAACTGCACATCTTTTTTATTTGTTTTGTTCTGAAATACAAAAATAGGTTTTTGTTCTCACTTCAGTATCAGTTAATAGATGATAAGATTAAAACAGTAGTTTGATATTGTTTACAGCGACACTTACCTTTCAGGAAATTTTACGCTTTTTGTTTGTTTAGGTTAAAATGCTATTAATAAGCTGATGGCACACTAAAATGTTAGTGAATTCCACCAGAGATAAAAACTCATAATTGTACCATCCAATTGGCCGAGCGTCCTGTCGGTCTTCTCCACGTGGAGGCCTGACTGACGTAACCGCTCACATAGTCACAGTCACCAGTACTATGTAATGTTAGCGTTTACATCATCAGTCATCACTGAGTTTCAAAACTCAGGGGTTGCGTTTGACTGTGCAGGACAGGTGACGTCATGTTTAGATTGCTTCTAATATAACATAAAACGTTATATAACAACACAGCATCCAGTTGCTAATGGCTAACATTAGCCTACTGTAGCATAGCCTCTGAAACATTAACGTTATCTTCCTTGTGCGTTTTCACTCACTAGTAACGTTAACGCTACTATCTAACGTAAGCACTGTAACCTTATTCTAAAACTCATCAGTCATCACTGACTCCGGTTGAGTTTTAAAACTCCGGGGTTGCGTTTGACTGTCTTGATGTAACATTACACTTGCTCTCCTCTTCAGTCTATCTAACGTTACCTTGCCAACGCCTATGTCCATCATAGACGTAATGAGGACGTAATGGAGGAGGGGGAGTAGGCCTTTGGAGGGAGGTTGAGTTGCAGGAGGTGAGGGATGGGACTTTGGAGGGAGGTGGAAGTTGTGGATGTTCAAATTTCAAGTGCTGTGTGAAATGCAAGAAAGGTAAGAATAACTTTAACTGGACAAGTTTGAAAACTCTCTTTACCAGCTGTCAGTCATTTTTTTCACTCAACTACAGAATGGTCTGTCTGGAACTGACGCGAGATGATTACAATTATGATGATGTGAAAAAAGACTTATCACTCACCCTGTTATGAGCAGCAAAAACGTAGTCAACTCCTTATTTCTTCAAAAATCAAAAGTAATACAGAGATGCATTTCTGCTACCACAAAATCATCTTTGACCAACAGACAACGGCATGCAGACTAAGGATAATAACCAGGCAACAGGGTTTTTTTTTTATCATTCGTTCAACTCACAGTAGTAATGTTAATTAGCTTCAGGAAATTTACCAGCGACAGTAGTCATTACAGCCAGTGAAATCAGTGGTTGTCGGCTTAAACTGTTTCTTGCTACAACTTGTTAAGACACCTATTTATGCAAGTTCTAATTGAAAATGCAACTATTGTAATTTGTAAATTGCCCTCTTTCAAATTGTGATTTTGTTAAAAAAATGACTAATTGTTCAGCACTGGTTTTTAAACTTTTGTCTCTTTCTCTCCAAGGTTTTAAACTGTAGCTGAAAATAGGCATTGCTACACTGCAATGAGCATATGTTGATGTTTTTAAGAAGAATATACATGATTTGAGTTAAAACAGCACCCAGAAAGCTGTTTAGTCCTTTATGAGAGAATTTCAGTCAGCACCATCAGACCTGCAGCAAACTGCTGCTCCATACAGCAGCAATGAAGCTCGTCGGCTAAAACTTAAATAAACCTGAATAAATGAATCATTTTTAAATTTGGGTGATACATCTGATTTTCTGTTTATGTTGTGATTCTTTTGAATGAAATCTTATTTTTTTTATGGGACAAAAACTCAAATAATGTCTGAGGATAAAGGGTCCGACTCTAATTAAATCAGTCAGCAGAGCAAAATCCAGCAGAGTTTGAAGTTTCATGCTGATAATTATTGAATTAGTATGCAGAATCAACACAGGTGAACTTATCTTGCATCATTTTGCTGCTCATATTTCTAAAACACACAAAGAAATGGGGTAAATGGTATGTGAAAAGAATTACCACAAAACAGACTTGACATAATTGATTTATTACCGATGATTTATTTCAGCACAATCACACTTAAAACTTTGACTAGCTTCATTCCTTTGACAGAGAGAGATAAATTACTACAAAAAACAATTACAACTAAACCAAAACACTGTTTAATTCTTGTGGAGCAGAAGATGAAGCATTACACTGCCCTCAGCCTTTAGTCACCACTCATTGGATATCTCTTTCATCAGACCAATGCCATGATATTCTCTGGAGGGTATTATTGGCAGTTCTAAAAGTGGCATGTATCCATGTGTGTTCAGTCCAGTACAGAAAACATGCTATGCTCTTAAGAGTTGCTCTTATAAACACTGATCACAGCCACCCAAACTGGCAGCACTTGTTGCTTCGCTTTGGCTGCTTTTTATTCAGTTCTTGCCTCCTAAATAGATTTGTGCTGTTTATTAGGTTTAAACTGTCAACTGTCAGTTGCAAATAAAAGCTTCTAACGTGACTGTATGATCATTTGTGCTTTCAGCTGCCATTCTGGACTCATTCTTTGTTTGTGGCTGTCAGATCAGTGATCTGTCACCAGCAAAAACACACACACACACACACACACTACAAATGCCTTCTCAACCTGCCTTCTGATAGAAAGTAGCTCAGCTGCCAACCAGCTCCGAAAGTATTTAGAATGGACTAGCAAGGATGTGGGGGTTGTGGGAGTTTCCTCATCCAGTCTGCATGTGTTTTGTGGAGTAAGGGGTACCACGGCTGTTGCTACAAGCCGCCCGGTTCTTTTATATCTGGAGTGAGAGTTGTCTGTATTCTCTGAAGGAAGTCAAACATGTTTTCAGTAGGGGAGGGGGGAAAAATTGACACGGCATAGTATTGCGATATTTTGCGTGGCAGTACCCTATGGACATCAAGTATGGATCTTTTATGATATACATTATTCATTTTTGCACACACTTTAATACAGCTTTTGGTGCGAGAATAATAATAATGATAATTTTTCGGTTCTCTAGATAGTGCTTATTGTTTTTTCTTTTCCTTGTGAGGTCAGCAAAGGTCTCAGTCAGCAGCCTTTGGCAGGAAGTTCATCACAGCGATTTTTTTAACATGGAAGGGAAGAAGGCCTTGGATATGACACATTAGAGTTGCAAGTAGTGTCATATGAGAATAAAATACTTTGGGAATACTACAAACATGAGGGCTCACCTCAGGGGCGCCGCTAGGAATCTTGGGCCCCATGGGAAAAAAATCACATTTGCCCCCCCCCCCCCCCCCCCCTTGCACAGCTGTTGTCACCACATCTCTAGGACCTAACTGACCCATGAAAAGCTTTACATAACTCGAACTTTGAAGGCTTGCAACTGTCTTGCTTCTTGTAGTTCAATAGTATCAGTACAATATTTACTGCTAGTGAGTTGTACATGCAACAGTCTACATACAGTATGCAATTCGCTATTTGATGCAAGATTAAAAGCTGCCATAAAAAAATGTGCTTAAGGCCATCTTTTACAGTCTAAATGTAATTTCTATTGTTAAATCCCAAAATGGAAAATTCTCTTAACATTCTCTATCACCACCACTAGATTGCATACATTAGATACATGTTTTTTGGTGTGTGTGTGTGTGTGTGTGTGTGTGTGTAAGCTGCTCAAGTAATTTGCCCTTCATGGGAATAATAAAGTCTTTATCTAAGGATGTTATTTAACGGCCATAATTCAATCTAAATGAAAGCATCTATGTGGATTATTGTAATATTGCCTGTAACTTTCATACAGGCTGAGTTAGACTACTTAATGTTTCCAGTTGTCCAGCATCCAGTACAGACAGTTGTAGGCTGTTTTTGTTTCATAATAATCATTATGTGGAAAAATAATTTGTTTGAATTTCTGTCTTTAGAAAATATTCTGTTTTCTGTTTTATAATGGTAAAAAAGAGCAAGAGAGAATTTCCCACAGACTCCCTGCAATGATGTTAACTTGCATATTGTTCAACACAATGTTGCTCATCTTCTTCATTGGGACGAGGAGGGGTAAAGTTATGGGGAGACAGGGCTGCTGCTTCTGACTCATCTGTTGTTGAGTCTGGTAAAATGGGCAGGGACAGCTGATCTAATATGAATATCTTGCTAACCATTTACCTGCACTGATTAAATGTAGGTTAAAAAGGAGTGAAATGTAGGCTAACACTAGTCTGTAGCTAGAGTATTTCACTATGGACATTAAGCTAATAGGTTCATTTCTACCACTCACAGACTATAGGCTACCCACCTTTCTTGGAGAAAACTGGCTCACATATTGACACCCTTTCTTTTGCCTCTCCTCTCTCCTTTATCTTTTTTTGAAAACCATATTTTCTTTTAGTACTAGGTAGCATGATGATGACTGTAGCGTTCTACCACAACTGCTCACTGCTACTAGGCACCGTCACCGTCAGTGCGCTAAGGCAGGACGAAACCATTTCATGCAGATACAGGGGGGTGGTCAGTCAATACGGATGTTTACTCTTTGGTCAACTGGATATTTAACTTTTACTGCCAAAAACAAGTAAAAAAACAGAGTTCATTAATTTTATTACTTTATTGTAATGTAAATGTTCTCAAAGATGATGTTTAAATAATTTTATATTAATTCTTTTTACCTATTTGGAATTGTCCTAACTTTTCCCCCTATACGGCGCCACTGGCTCATCTCACACTCCACCATCCAGAGATAGCGTTAGCCGCTGAAGGCCAAGCACTGATGTGCAAAGACCTGCGTCCATACAGCATTGTTGAAAACAAAGGCTTACATGCTATAAACACTAGAACCCAGGTATGTAACTCTGTCCCAACGTTTCTTTCACCAACCCAGCCATACCCAAGCTCTACAGAGAAGTGGAGCATAAAGTGGAGGAATCTTTGAGTACAGCAGGAAGGTGGCATTAACTTGTGACACTTGGACTTCAAGGTCAGTGGATTCATATGTGACTATAACATCACATTATCTCACAGAGAACTGGCAACTGCTGTCTCACGTTCTCCAAACTAGAGCAGTACATGAAAGTCACACTGGAGCAAACATTGCAGACCTCCTGCAAAATGCAGCACAAGAATGGGGGATTATGGTTTTAACAGACAACGCTTCTAACATGGTGTTGCCATTCAGTTTGCGGGATACCTGCACATGAAATGTTTAACTCACACACTTAATCTGGCCTCGCAGAGCATCTCTGCCTTTGGCAATTCCAACCCCTACAACCCACCCGGTCCTTGTATGGACCAGGTGGGTTGTAGGGGTTGGACTGTGAGTTGTGTCTGTAATCCTGGCAGGAAGTCAAACACCTTTTCTGTTGGGTTTCTGTGTTGGGTTTCCCCAAGGTTGGCCCTTGTCACTGATTCTGTTTGTGATCTTCATGGACAGGATCTCAAAGTGCAAGGTGGACGATTTGCAGTCAAGTGTGAAAAAAAAAATGAGACTGCAGAAACAAGTGGCTGAAATGTGTTTTGGTTTGGTTGGGCTCTCCCTCAGAGATAGTGTAAGGAGCTTGGACAAATGGAGGGAGTTCAGAGTGTAGCCGCTGCTCCTTTGTGTTGAAAAAAAGTCAATTAAGGTGGTTCAGGCATCTGATTAGGATCCTGCTGCAGATGCTTGGTCTGCAACGCTGTTTGGGTTGATGGTGCATGTCAAGCAGAAACCACAAGATTGTCAGGGCCAAAGTTTTCCCAACAGAACATTGCATTGTAACAAGATGATCAATGTTATTAAAGTTCACCTGTTAGTGTTTTAAATGTTGTGGCTGATCAGTATATATAACTGTATATATATGTATAAGTATGTATATATGTTATCCAAAGGACACCAACCATTCAAGAGAACAAAGCAAACAAATGGGTTGGAAGGAGCAGGGAAGAGAGACACATTCAGGAAAACTTTGTATGACATACCTCATGAAAATGTCAGGAATAGTTTGACATTTTTGGAAATTCTTATTCGCCTTCTTACTGAGATCTAGACAAGAAGATCAATACCACCCCAATATCTGTACAAAGCTACAATTAGCAGCAGATTACCTTAGTTTAACTTAGTTTAGCATAAAAAGTAGCTAGTCTGGTTCTGTCCAAAGGTAAAAATACTGTGGTGTAGCATTCTCCTTTGACAGTGATCATATTGGTGCTGATGACTCTGCTCCAAAGCATCTTGCAGACAGAGGTCCTGTGACAGTGGTATGGCAGCTAGTTTGTGTCTTGTCCACCACTCAACCCTGTTGTTCTATAAGGGGAAAATCCTGTTTGTATCTAGCTGCAGCAGTAGTGATGAAATATTAGTGCATAAAAGCCACATGATTTCTGTTAGAGGTTGAGCTTATGTTGAGTCAGGCATTCAGTGGTATGGCAGCCTAATAACAGAGACACAAGAAAGAGGTGGCTGGGGATAAATGCAGAGAGTGTTTCATTTTCAGAGAAAAACAGAGATGCTGTTGCTTGTTCACAACGAAGTTGAGAGGTTGATGGAAATGTTTGGAAAAGAGTTGAGATTGAAACATTTGTTTTAAATGGATGGTTCCCTCGGTTGTTTCTTACAGAGTTGTTGAGAGGAACTTTTGACTCAACAGGCGTGGAGCTTAGGAAGTCTGACAGAAGTCTGTCTCCTTGCTTCTCCGTCAGTTTCTCTTATCTGGGTTTCTTGAAGGAGAGAGGGTAGGTGGAAAGCAGGCGGGAGTGCTGTGTGACACAAGGTTAAAGCAAGGCTGTGTTAAGAGTGTTTGGAGCAGGTGCTGGAGGAAACAGTTCCTTTCTCCTGACATGCCTCCTCTGAAGGAATGCTGGGAATGCTGAGAGTGCACCACACTTCAAGACGGTGAAATGCACTGTTGAAGTTTGGCCTTTATCTCTGGCATCTCAAAGTGCTTTACACTGTCTCAGTAGTTCTCAAGCCTTCCCTGGTAAGTGGTGCTTAAAGCATGTCATTAGGGTCATTGTGGATGTGAGATGTCAGTCAGTGACTTCTCAAGTTATTTCTTATCACTTACCACAAGACAGTGATTCAACATGGCTGAAGACGATGGTTTGCTTACGCTACGGGAAAAACAACTGACAATATGGAATTATATTTGTGCCTCAATTCTGTTTCATACATGGTGGGACATTTAGTTATGAAATGATCAAGGAATCATTTAGTGTGAGCAAAAAAAAATCTTATTCTTTTTGCTATTATCCAAATTAGCTCACACTAATAACCTCACTCATTCAGTTTTACTCATTGGCCCTCTCTAAATGTTTCTGCTCTGTGTGCACCAAGACCCTTGTACACTTGCTGACAGTGGGCGTCATTTACAAACAGTTGGGCTTATTTATGAAATGTTAGTAAATCTGTGTGTAGATTTGTACATGAAAAGCATTGACACTAAAAATTTACACCAGATTCATGAAAGTTGTGGGAAACTCAGATTTGATTGTTGGCATGTGTGCACGTTCATGAATGCCAATCAGTCGTAAACTGACAGCGTGCTCCCACTAGTCAGCAATTAGCATACATCCTCGCCCAAGAATAGCCAGTAACCACCATATAAGGAGGTGATAATTACTATGGATAGGTGCATCCTGTTGATCTGCGAACATGGAACAAACAGAGAGAGAAAAACAAACTCTTTTGGGTGGAGTTGAGAAAAAATATATCCTTTAAAACATAATATTTAAATTTCTGATGCCTTGAAATTCCACATACATAGACAATGTTTATTGTTAGTCAACAGGTTAATATAGAATATTGTAATTTACCTCCAAGTAGACATGGGGGCGATAGCACTAAAATGATATCACAATATTTCAGGGTATTTTTGCGAAAACTATATTCTTGATGTCATGACCCATTAGTAAAAAAAAAAAAAAAGAAAAAGAAAAAAAAAGTATCACTAATTCAAGAATATAGAATTGCAAAAAAAAAAAAAAGATATATTTTTACATGTCAACCTCACATTTTCCTTTCAAATCTTCAATAAAAACTTTCTTTAGGTTGTAAACAACAGTAACTCAGAGTGAGATACAGATTTGGAATGCAATATTATTAGTTCAACAATATATAATGTGCCACAAATTACACATTTCAGCAGCTACAAAATACAAAAAAATTTATCCTGAGATCTATATAGGCTAATAAACAGGCGATTTCCTTCTCTTTTAGCAAAATCATAAATGAATGAGATGGTCTTTTTTTGTCCACCTTCTCCACTAATCATCATGTTGTAAGCCTTTACAGGCGGTTATGCTACTACAACTATTGCACATTCACATTATAGAGTTTTTTTGTCGAGTCGCGAGCAGCACGTAGGTTTACATTACCAAAGGTTTATGACAAAACAACACAGAGGACAAGGGAGAGATGCTGTGCTGCTGCCAGAGGAGCCGCTGCTGAATGAGTACTGTCTACATGGTAAAGGCCCTGACACACCAAGCTGACGGTTGGCCATCAGTCAGTCAGGCTGTCGGTGAGCTTCTGTCACCCTAGTTTTTGCGGTGTGTCCCGCACCGTCTGCACTTCAGCGTTGGCGGCTTTTCAGCCAATTGAGCATGTTGAATCGGCAGCGGAGCTTGTCAGTGAGAGAGATCACTCTGATTGGCTGTTCAGGTTTTATTTCCTCGCCCCTGCAGCGAGTGAATCTGCCTGTAGTGAAACCGGGGCTAACCGGCTCTTCCTCCTCAGGCTCCACTTTACTCAGCTGCCCGACAGACCCCTCGGCTGACAGGATGCACCACTCTCTCACTCCACTCTCACGTATGTGCTACTTGGCTGTCTGATGTACTCTTTGTAGTGTGTTCAAATGCAACAAACACAGGGCGACGTGAGGCGATGTAGACAACGCAACAGTTGGCTTTCGTCGCCGCTAGTTCTTTGATGTCGGTTTGGTGTGCCAGCACCTTAAACGGGCACTGTGTAGGAATTTCTCCCATCTAGTGTTGAGATCGTATATTGCATTCAAACAGATGGCGCACTATAGCGCTTCACTGTTTCAAACGTGTATTGCAACAACTGTAGCCGCTGTGGACCAAAAAGCTATGATAACATTGATGAAACCATGTCATCCGATACTTCATGGAGTATTCATTCAGGCTGCTACACAGACACACGCGACGCGAGTTGACAAACCCCCTCCTCACCATGCTGGCTGTGTTTACAACGTAGGACTGTTGGGGCGGGTGTAAATTGAAACAAACCAATCACGTCTTGTCTTTTGACAACTGACAAGTGGCTCAACCTCACACACCTCATCCCTCTCCTCGCAACACTGCGTCGCTAACAGCTGTAGCGGGGCTGTTGTTAGCGGTGCTGGTCGCTAACAGCTGTTAGCCGCTGTTGGCTGCGATTCTCCTTCAGCAGCTCTCTCCACCTGGGAAAGGCTACCCTATCTGCAGGCGGAAACCGGAAACCGACAAGTGAAAATGCGAAATTGCGATTCTGTATTTCCCAAGTATGTCCCTGTACATACCTGTATTTTCAAGATGGCGCACGTACATGATGAGACACCGGTCGCAATGTATATGTAAATGAGAATTTCGGAGCTTACGGACATACTTAGATACGCTGATGGAGGTAAATACACATGTGCTAGGACACACTTTTGACTGCAAAATTTGTTTGGGGCTGTTCAGGAAACTTTCAGGATGCCACAGTTGATTTAACACTACTGAAGCTGCTCCTCTTTTTGGAACCAACGCAGAGTCTGTAATCATCTGTAATCATCATCAGTATCAACAAGTCTAAATATTGCGAGTATCACGATATTAATTCTTCATATGATATTAAGAATTCTACCGGTATTTTCATGAACGGGATGATACACCCCTACCTCCAAGAGTTCAGGAGAGAGCACATCTTCAGAGACTGACATGTTTAAAGAAATCAAATCAATTCCCCAGATGGTATCTAAGTCATCAGGCTAGGTATGCACAATAATATCGGCATATCATTATGGGTCAATATTGGCTTTAAAATGAACTATCAGTGTTAGCCAACATGCTTATTCTTGTTTTGCACAATGAATGAATATTACATACTAGTGTTGTCACGATACCAAAATCTTTGTTTCGGTACCCATACCAATATGAATTTCAATACTTGTCAATACTTTTTGGTACTTTTCCTAAGGAAAAGTCCTTTTGGCTTCAAACCTTTAGAACAATAAACAGTAGGGGTGTAATGGTACCAAAAAATCATGGTTCGAAGGTACCTTGGTACGGACGTCACGGTTTGGTTGCTCAAATGTTTCACCAAGTTGGTGTTGTCTCGAGTTGTCGCCCTTTGTGAGGCAGACTTTCTCTTGTCTTTTTTCACGTGCGCCAGCTGCGAATGTTGATACAGGTGTTGTCATACACACCACTTGTGCAATCTGTGCTCCAATAGGAACAAGAAAGGTGTTTTTGTGCATAAATGAGTAAAATAAATAACTAAATTATTGAACTGAATCAATTTCAAAGTACCGGTATTTTCCAAATGCAGTATAGTACCATTTGGAATACTCTAGTACCGCTGTACTATTTTAGTACTGGTATACCGTGCAACACTATTATATACATTGAAAAGCATTCTATTTCATGTGCTCATCTGTTGGTGGGCCATCACAATAAGAGCGTGCATGCATTATGATTTCAATTTCACTACAAAAGATACTTGATGATCACTCAAATTAGGTAGGGAAAAAATCGGATCAATTGATTTCGGTATCCATTATAGGCCACATTAGATGTTATATATCGGCATTTCGGATATTGGCAAATAATCCAATATCATACATCCCTACATCAGACACATCACTCTCTTTGAGTACTTTCTTAGGGTTCAAGTCCTGTCCACCATCTGTTTCCTGGCTACAGGGACATTTCAGAGGGAAATAACAGACTGAGCTTGAACATTTTTCCTTATATCGAGAAATGGCGGCCTGCAGTACGCTGGTTATAGATAGCGGGCATGCGCCTGTCAGTTTAGAATGATTTAGATTCACTAACATAGGCATGACTGCAACAAAATTGGCTGGTGTTCACGTGTCAAGAATCTCGCAGTAATTTTGTGTGCACACTTATTTTGTGCACAAAGTAAGAACATTTCTTTGCACATATGAGTGAGTCAGGTCCAGTGTCTCTCCTTTTTCAACACCGTGTTGCTCTCACACCTTTCTCAATACACTCACTCAACCTGAATGTTACAGTAGCCAAGAAAATGTGAATTAATGGCTGTTTCCATCCACTAGTGTTATACAAATATTAGGACATTTTATTTCTAAGCCTGTTTCCTGTACACTTTGTTTCATTTTGTTTTTTTATCCATACACCAATTTTTGCACCTCAGTGAAGCCTAAAACCTTTTGTGCAGAATTTAAAGTTGTTGTTTTTTTATGGACAAATTGAAACTGCACACAAAACAGGTCGATGGAACCAAATCTATGGTGCCAATATGTGTCTCCAGTCCAGTAGCTTGTGTGAGTATGATGGGAGGGAAATAAGAAAACACTGGTAGAATGTTACATAGGCAAACCACAAAAGAGGTGCTTTTAGGTTTTTGGTCACATAATTTATTTTATGAACCATATATTACATAACATTTGCAGGTCATTCTGTATGTAATTATCTTTGAGCTAGCTTTCTTGGTAGGTGACTAGCTAACCTCTGTCAGAATCAGTAGCTCAATGGCTAACGTGATCATTGCCAGTGACAGAGTCTATATCTTATGATCAATAATGTTACCTTTAAGAAAAACAGAACTTACAAAGTTAGCCAACCATTTCCTTTCTCCTGGTGCTTCCCTAGTAACTGCTAACCCTTATGGTTACAGGTAAAGTGTCAGAAATGTCCCTGGGGATAACAACCATTTGATACCAAGAAGCCCTCTGTGAAGCTATAATAAATCATCCTCATGATGAGTCCAAATGCTGAAGTTTCATCTCTACCCCTTGTATATTTGATGAATGCAATACCATTTTTGAAAGTAATCCTGTACAGTAGGCCTGCAGTAACTACCTTTTTTTAATTCCTGCTTGCTACAGAAGTGTTGAATACAAAGATAGATGATAGCAGGGTTAGGTCAGTGTAAAAAATTTGTGAAGTCACAAACAGTCAGAAGTCAGAAACACTAGACCAGACCAATATACCCAATTTTACCACTAGGTGTCACACATTCAACTCAGCATCCACTTCTGATTGGAACATGAAGACGCTGTTTCCCTTTAGCAAACAAGCATCTAACCATTGCAGTGTGTCACGTTATATCAGAGCTCTCTGTCCACACTAAATCCATTTAATATGGACTTATGTTACATCATGTAAACAAACCATGTAGCTATCAGCTGAGCGCTCAAGATCATGCTGGAGATGTAACCACCTAAAAGAAGGGCGAGTAAGCTTCTAACTTTTTTCCTACATTTGTAATGTTACTTCACAGAACAGAACACACGTTTTATATTGTGATATTGACAAACAATATTGCTAACTCTAGATGATAGTTTGCTCATTAACTGAATCTGGGTGACTATTTTACTCCATTGTTAGCACCATGAGTCCAAAGATAAGTAAATGAGCAAAGCACAAACTTTTTGAGGTCACCGTCAGCACTAGAGGGAGTAAATGTTTGATACTCTGATTTTGATTGGATTTTTACTTAAAGCAGGGGCTCCCAACTGGTCCAGCCACTGGGTTCAGCACCAGTTGGGAGCCACTGACTTAAAGAGTAAACATAATATTTTCTAAAGTGTTTTGCATATTAATGAATGTAAACCTTCCAGTACCTGTAGCTCTTTCTTTGCTTTTTCTTATTTTATCCCCTTGACCTCTTCTTGAGTCATTTCTAATCAAGGTTATGTTAATGACCTTTTGGGTCCCAAAGCTGTGAATGTCTGCACCATTTCTAAAGAATTTCAGTGATCTTTTTCAGCCTCACTGGTTTTAATGAGATCCATTGGGAATCAGGCTGTACATACACAGTGTGTGAGCATGTGTGTTCAGTATGTTGTTCAGGATTTGGTGCAGTGGGCAGGAATACAATAATTTCAAAATGATGGTAAGGTATTTGAGCAGTGTGTTAGGTTTTACCCTTTAGTGTGCTTTGAGTGTGTAATTGTGTTTACTGTCATTCTTTAATTGTTGATTCATTTGGGAAAAGGCTAGTGGTTTAGTGTTTTATAATTTCTGATTACAACAATAATGGTGTTTTTTGTGTATTTTCTGCCTTCTTGATCAAGTCAGTTGATTGTTTGGGTTAATACAGTGAAATCTGAACTGAGTTGGTCTGGGCTGGGTGATTTGGAGAAAATCAAACCTCACAATATTTTTTCAACAAATACCTCAATATCCATATTCTGAAGATATTGTAGGTTTTACAAAATATTTATGAGTTTTTTGATAAATAATCATCAGGTATGTGGATATAGTGATTAAGTGGATAAAGGCAAATGAAGCCCAGTTCAGACCAAAGATTTGTAACGAGACAAAACCGTTGCAAAGAAAAGAAAAAGTTGGAGAAATCTTTTTGTATCTCTAAGTCCTGATTTGAAATTGTCTGGGTTAGGGTTAGGGTTAGTATTACTCAACATTGCTGAGCTGAGAAAAGTGTCATAATGTGACTGAATGGTGAAGTCAGATCAGTGAGCAGTAGTGTTAGAGGGAGTTTCGAAGACTTGCTTATAACTAAGGCTTACTTCCCTGCATCTTTACTCAGAGTCCCTGGCCCTTAAGTCCAATTATTTCAATGCAGAGACATTATTTTAGCATCTATTAGATGGCGTCATCATCTTGCAGCTGTTACGGACAGTTCTATCTTCCACAAAAACAGAGATCTCCTGCTTTCTTTTAAATCCCTCTGTTGTCTACTCAAGTTTATTAGACACATGTAGATATAGCATCAGTGCTGCATTGAGGATGATGGTTCAGAATCATCCCTGAGATACTGTGTGTATGTGTGTGTGTGTGTGTGTGTGTATGTGTGTGTGTGTGTGTGCGTGTGCGTGTGCCTGCGTGCGCGCCACAAGTCAATTTGTGAAATGCTGCTGTGAAAATCTGTTTCATATCTCTCCCTGTTCTCTGCTTCTCTCAGCCTGTCTGGAAACAGTGGCAGTCTTTGAAGTTGATGAGAAGTTTATGTCGAGAGACATCTCATCAACTTCAAGTTGTTCTATGAAGGCAGTACCAATTCAACTAAATCAAATCTTCAAAGGCCCTGTCCTGTTTGCTTTGCTTTATTGGTGTCTGCTGACTGTAAACAATTAATTGATGACAAAAGAAAATTAATCATAAACTATTTTGATAATCGATTAGTTGTTTGAATCATAAAGGAAATGATAAAGGAAATTGAGTTTTGGACTGTCAGTTGGACTAAGGCTGTACTGAATGTTCTTGTTTTTACATTAAAAGTTCCTATTGAGGTTTCCCAATGAAGCTATGAATATCTGTCGTCATATTTTATGATAAAATTACCCTACAGAAAAAAAACCCTCTTCAAATCCTAAATTTGAATAAAGTGATTTATTGGATTAAATGTGTTTGTCTTTTTTAGTTTAATCAACATTTAATGAATAAATGTAATTTATAGTGCTGCCAGACCGCCATGTTAACAGCTGTTTGCCTCCATTTGTGTGCAAGCAGTTTTTTGTCTGCAGTGAAAAGGCTACATGGCAACAAATATGAACTAAAGCAGAATATTTCATTAGATAAAACATTTTTAATTTCAGAAATGATTGCATCCATCTTTTTTCAATAAATTTTGACTTTTGGATTTCACAGCGCTCTAGAGTTATTGGAAATGTTTGGCTTCAAAACAATCATATGCAGCCACCAACGGAATCTAATTCCATAAATAGTAGGGATGCGCAATATTGGATTTTTTGCTGATAGCCCATATGCCGATATGTAACAACTTATTTGGCTGGTAACCGATATCGATATATCTACTTTTTTCCCCGCCTTATTTTAGTGATCATCAAGTCTACTCTGTAGTGGAAGTAACATCATATTATGCATGCAAACTCTTATCTTGATGGCTCACCAGCAGACGGAGATATTGGCCAATACCCAATTACCTATGACATGCCAATACAGTGTTACTGTAAAACTGTGTTTCACTCAAGTGCATAAACTACACTGCAGAGTGGAGTCTACTGACTGAGACAAATCATGACAGCTGACTCATATGAACGGGTTGAACGCACATCGGTAGGTCCACATCTAGTGTATAAAATGTTAATATCGTCACGCTGCATTTTTATAAACACACCCAGGCACCGTCTCACTGTCCCACAATAGACAAGCCTGCAACTACCAAGTAAAATAGCGATGAGCTATTGGTTTACCTCACACATTATCACTCTATTCAGACAAACAAGCGACTGTGTCTCACACACGCAGCCAGAGAGAGACATGCTTCAGATTGGGTTGCTAGGTAAAGATACAAATTATCACTAAATGTAGCATCACATGGCTAGCCATCATTGATAATAGACTTGAGCCATTTTAAAGCTTGGTGTTGGATTTACACCGCTGCTGCTAATAAGCTCGTGCTAGCTCTCTGGAGGTGGTCCTTCGGCGCTTTGTCTAACCTGTTCCTGACATTCAATGTGACAATGACATTCACGTAATATTGCAAATAAGCTAACTATGCGCAACAACATTTTCTGCCAACATTAGATAACAAACAAAACCACAGACTGTATCGTGTTAAGTTGTTGTGAGCTGTAAATTCTCCAATTCCATGCAGGAGGCAGATGATAACGTTATTTCAGTCTTACAGTGAAAAGTTTCTTTTCCTGCGGGTGGCCGTCTGTGTCCGCAGCAGCCTGTGCCAAAGAGCAGCAAGTTAAGAGTGGTCACTCTGCAGCAAAACCTTGGGACTTGAAGCAAACGCCGATGACTGGGAGGTCTCGCCGATGATTCAAATCTCAGACTTTCAGGGGCCAGCCCTTTTTTTATCACAGTCATTTAGAATTTGGATATAATCGCAATGAAAGAAGCTTTAGTACAGTCCTAGGCAGACCAAAATAAGTAATTTCAAGATGCGTCCGGAAATTGGTAATGATCACTTTTTTCTTTTTTTCACATTGATTTGGGGGGCTGCGTGGGGAGCCTGGTCTCCCAGGTGAGCGAGTGGGTGCCCCTAGAGATAAACAAAATAACCACCAGATGAATATGAATTTATAGTTACAGCCCTAAAGCTAAGTGTCATCCAAGTGAAATTTAATATGGTTTTAAGTATGTGGGTGTGCCTGTGTGTGTTGGCTGCAGGGGCCTAAGGCCTGGACGTCACCTGGAGGACGACGACATTGTGCCTGAACTGGCAAACATCCATCCTAGAGAGCGACCTGACTGGGAGGAGACCATCAGTGCCATGGTGAGACATACACTCACACACACACACATTCAGTGTGAGGTTCATTGTTTTGCATCAACATACACATTTACACACATGAGATGGTTTTGTTTTGAATACATGCGGTATTCATCAATGTCCTGCTTTCATCCCAGGTCAAATTGAGCTCACTGAGGGTCATTCCAGTGGTAACAGCACACGGCCCTAATCAGCCTGTTTGCTGCCTGTCACGTTCTTATCAGTCTGATTTCAACCGAGCGGATTGACTCATGTTTTTGTCTCCAATCGAAACCGTGTCTCCAGTGTTCCTGAAACACTATCACACATTTCTAATTAATGCAGATGACTGCTGGCGTCATACAGATAACCCACTCCAAACTCTTTGCATAGACAGTCATCTACCTATCTGTTTATTTCAGCCCGTCTCTCCATGCTGGTTTCCATTCACCAGCCAACGTCATCCATTATTTCCTTCCCTCCCATCTTTTGGGTCTTGCTTCTTGCATCAACAGCACGGTGAAAATGAGGCCGTCTCCATGGTAACGTGCCGAGCCACCCGTGGTCGGCGCGTGGTTGGAGCCCTAACGCAAGTGCTCACTTCGATCGGGCAACAGAGAGAAAGAGAAACAACAATCTCACCAGGCTAATGAATATTGATCACAGAGGCGGGGCTTTTAATACTGCATGTCTGCTATTCTTTGTTCAATATTTGATATGAGAGGGACTCTGTACTGGAGTGGCATGCATTATGTATGTCTCTGGTGGTTCGAGGAGGTGATGAGCAGTGCTAAGCAACTTAGTGTAAGCTGTCACACCAACGCCCTGTTGCGCTGTGTAGGATAGATCATATTCTGTGTCGACTGCAGAGCGAGGCATAAAGGAACAAAACACTCCCAAATTCCTGCAACATCATGATAAAACAAACAGTAAAATCTTTTGCAATAATTATAGATTGCCATGACATAGAGCATTCAGATCAGAGACCAGGAATAGGCTTGAACAAGTTCAAAGCTGTCATATTAATTTAAAACATCTGAGTCACACAGTCATGAAAAGTATTGGGAATGTGCCTGTGGCTGCTTTTGGTTACATATACACACATAGACACACAGCTTTACTGGTAAAAAGCATAAAAAAGCACAAGTTGAATATTTCATATAGTTGTAAAGCTCTCCATATTGGAAATGTTACTTATGATTATTAGGGTTATCTTCTGGGCATCGAAGCTTCAGTGAGAAATACCTGCAATTAATCGAAGCTTCAGGGGGGTGTTGATCCGTTTTCAGTCGCCTAAAATAATGTGACAGTTAGGCACTTTGTTGGCATGCAGGTCGCAGTAACATTAGCTGTAATAGCTAGTGACAAGAATACTACCTAATTATGAAATTAGGGATGTCAAAATAACACGTTAATTTTGATTAATTAATCACACCAAAAAATGAACGCTGTTTAATCGTGTTCTGTGCTGCCCTTTGACTGTGCATGGCCCCATGAACCAAACATTTAGATTAAGAAAACATATATAGTTATTATTCATAGATTCATTTGCCGCTAATTTTTTTGATTAATTGATCAATTCAAAGTAATTTGCTACCTGTGTCGAAAGCGATTAGTGAAAAATGTCCATCACAGTTCACCAGTGGTCCTCAAATGTCTTATTTTGTCCGATCAGCAGTCCAGTATCAAAGTTATTCAGTTTATTATAACATATGTTATAAGATGTCTGCCTCCGTAAACCTCGTCCAGTTACCACTTTGAACAGAAGTGGTGTAGACTGTGTGGGCTGTCCACGATCTTATTTGCATACCACCTTCGCTGCTCTGGATCATCTGGACTTTATTATAGTCACACCTGTGCCTCTTGTCGCATTTCTCTGACAGATCCATTTCACTTTGTAGAGTTTTTTTAATGACTTATTCATAGACATGTTTAGTATATTGTCTTTTTCCCCTTTACCTCTGTTTTAACTTATTTAGCCTCACAGGTGCCCCCTAACCCACTGTCACAACTGAAAATTACACAGGGAGTATAGACCAATAAAATCTGCTTGCACCAAATACATGGAGCTACACCTAAATGACCCATCATCTGGGGTGTCTTCTTGGCAGCATACAAAACAAAAACAGCTCCTTATAAAATATAAAAAATTAAGTATTGTAGTTAGAAACAAATACACACAAAGAAAAATCATTGTTCTTTTTTGTATATTTTTTAAGTGTAATAAAACTACCATCATAATTTTGGCTTTTGTGTTTTTGTACAAAGCAGGAATTACGGTCTGACTGAAATGGGCTCCTGAAGGAATATTGTACTATACACCGCTCGAATACATTAAGCATGCTTGTAAAGCCTGAGTTTTCATCTACAGAGGCGGGTCTCATATCTGCGGCTGTAAATGTTTCTGTCACCGGTGTGATTTCTTTTGCTCTGTCTGAATCAGCCAGGAATGGCTGCCTAAATACTGCAGGGATAATGTTAGCATGTAGCGTTTGTGTTGCGCCTTGTTTTTGTCTAGTGCCATCTATTGATACACTAGGGTGAAGTCAACGTAAATTAGTTGACCTATTTAAAGTATTCCCACTGATGTAACCTGCTGTAGTGTAGTAGGCATGACACAGCATTTTTTTTTTCTATACACTCACTGCTCTCTCTCACCTTCTCCCTCATAATTCACAGCACCACCAAAGTGTTTCCAAACCAAGCAGCAAGCTCCAAGGCTGAGAAATGAAGTGAATGCAGAAGTGCCAAAAACTGCAGTTCACTGAATGGCCTCTTGAGGCTTGCTCCAAAACATAGTCAATCCCCTTGTTAAAATGCCCAGCTTCACAGCGGAAGTAAACATGTTTGCAGCCTGGTACAAAAACTGGTTTTGGGCACTAAAGGTAATTTCCCCCTCCATGACAACTGTACGGGGAGAGAAGTGTAACTCACCTGTTTACATTTTATTAAGGCCCAAAGTTACACACATTAGTGGGGCTGCTCAACTGACAGGCTGTCTGTGAGCTGTCACTACCGGTTGCTGCACTGAGTTAGATCCACCCCTCGCTCCTCCTCATCTCCAGTCAGAGTCCTCCATCCTCCTTGGGTGTCTTGAACTTGATGTAGGCTGCCAGCACCTCCTCCGGCTGCAGAGTTTCATGGCTGGAGTCCTACATGTCAGTGACGAATGTGACGACGGGTCATAGGTTTAACTTTTGTCACTGACTTTCAAAATAAAAGGAATTGCGGCCTGATCATAACAATTTAGATGTCAAAACATTACACATATACTGCACATCTTTTTCATTTGTTTATTCTGAAAAATAAAAAAATACATTGTTATTACCTCCTGCCCGCCTGCGCGTTTTTCATTTTTACCTGTGCCTTCGCCCTGAAAATTTATATGTATACATATTTTTACCTGTTACACAGCTTTTTGCAGGTTACCCCTCAGGTACCCAACTCAGTGCTCCACCCTGTCAACCAAATATGGTCACTTTTGGCTCCGAAAAACCAAGAGGATGACAGTAGTAATGCTGAACTTGAGGCTTCAAAAGGGGAGTCCACAAACCAATGGATGAAGTTACGGTAGTTAGGTCCATTATTTACACAGTCTATGCTCCAAACACCAGACCTGTAGGTTATTTGAGGATTTTCAATTTCTGGTCTGGTAATGGCGTTACTAATCATCTTGCAACAAGCTAGCTTAGTATAGCTGTCTCCCAGTGTGTCTCACTGGAGTAGAATATTCTGGTTTGTGGGGTGGTAGGGGCAGACAGCAAGGTTACCTGTTCCATCATGTGTGCTGCCTTGTTGAGAGCAGTTGCACTGAGAACATTATATTAAACACAGTTTAAGCTGTGTACTTTATTTTCCAAATCCAACAGGACAAAAGGACATTTAACATATTGTTCAGTTTATTTTCTAACTGAAAGCCTTGTACCCAATGGTTCGAAACAAATACTTGTATTGTTACAACCTAGTAGGTGGGGTATAAATATGAGCTGGAATTAAATCAATCTATCAGATCTGATTGGCCACAAGTCCTCTATGGAGTTGTACCACACCCCCTTGCCGGCCTTGTTAGTGGAGGTTCAGACTGCGTTAAAAAACAAACAAACATGGCCTGCGTTGTTCGAAAATGCGTTTGGTGCGAATATGAAATATGATCCAGAAAAGCCCAGTTGAGTTTGAAGGCTTATCAGATGTACAGAGCAACCCTGCACAGAGGATTATGAGATAATGAGAGAGGGTCTTGCACTCTGGAAAGTTATCATGCTGGCAATTCTTCTAGGTTGTGAGGTAAACTATAGAAATACAGAGCCAAACGACCAGCTCCTGATGAGCAAACAAGTACATTGAGTTTATGTAAACTGCCCGAGGTCCAGATGAGTCATCAGAAATTTTAAAGGGCTCTGAGAAATGAGAACAGTCACATAACAGTGTGATGCACCAGAGCTTTTGCTACAGAACACTGTCATCATCAATTAAAAGTCAAATATCTTTAACAATTTACCACTCGGTCAGCCCTGCGATGGTCTGGCGAACTGTCCAGGGTGTACCCTGCCTCTCGCCCGATGTCAGCTGGGATAGGCTCCAGCCCCCCCGCGACCCTCACGAGGATGAAGCGGTTAGAAGATGAATGAATGAATGAATTTACCACTCGACCAGAGCAACCTGGTGCTCCACTCAGCCTCTTCATTTACATTTGTAAACAAAGTTGCACTGCTTTGTCATTGATTGATTTATACAGCTTTGATAGACTCACTTATTCACTTACTGGCCTACCTGTTTAAAGCCTAGTTCTAAATAAGGTTGGAGTTGACTTAAATTAGTTAAACTGTACCACTTCACCCTCTCATGTATTCATGTTACCACCCTCTTTACTGAACAGCACACAGACCAAGAAAGACTTTTCCTCTTAGGGCTCACTTGTGCTCAATGTTAGATACGGAGAAGGATGGAGCCTTCTGTCAGTGCTTGTTCATTTTGTCCATATTTTTGCATGTTTTTTTCGAAAGCTGACAGATACTGACCAAATTGAGCTGTACTGCTGGAGATCGAAAAGGCAGTGCAGTGTAGCTCAATAGAGAAATGAAAGTAGAAGATGAAGAAGACATTTAAAAAAAAAAAGAAACGGGACAAATCAGTAATATGGTGTAAAGAATTCTCCGTCCACATCACGATGTATTTATGGCCTCACAGACCACTGCTGTCCACAACAATGCCTTCATTTAAAGGTACAAAATTATGACCTCCTAAACTGCCGCCTCATTTGTTGCTGTGTGAAACTTTTGATTTTGCCCTCTAGTGCTATCAATTAGCTTACAACAGCTTGGTTGTA
Organism: Epinephelus awoara; assembly: GCA_035609425.1. Classification (NCBI taxonomy): domain Eukaryota; kingdom Metazoa; phylum Chordata; class Actinopteri; order Perciformes; family Serranidae; genus Epinephelus; species Epinephelus awoara. The sequence continues at coordinate 4,668,101 of CM069304.1, read as the reverse complement.
CGTTTACAACCATCTTGAATCTATTCAAAGTTAAAAGCCTGTTGGCTATTTTAATGCGTCTGTTAAGCAAAATCTAAACAGATAATTGTCCAGCAATATAACAGCTCTGCCACTGTTATATTGTTGATTTGTATGCAGCAGCTGGATCTCTGATGTTTGTGTGTGTGTGTGTTTGTGTGTGTGCACTGAAGGCAAGGAGTGCAGAGATCCCTGAGCTGAGGACGGAGCCCCTCATGCGCTCATGCAGCAGCAGCACGGCCAGCATGAAGGTCAAGAATGTCAAGAAGTGAGTAGACATACATGCACACACCTGCCTCTTCCTATCACCTCCACCTCTCTCATCTCTGCTTCCCTCTGTTCTTTTCTATGTATCGCTTTTTAACTGGCTCTTTATCGCCTCTGTTTCCTGCTTGAGTTCCTTCCATTCCCTGAGTCTATTTCTGTGTCTTCCTCCTCCTTTCACTCTCTCTGTTTGCACTGCACTTACACCTTATAGTCATGCACACTCTAAGGTGTTATCATGAGCAGGATGAAGTGCTAACCAAACTGTATGTTTGTGTGTTATCTTTTCAGACTTAGCTTCACCAAGGGCCACTTCCCAAAACTGGCAGAATGTGCTCACTTCCACTACGAAAATGTAGACTTTGGCACAATTCAGGTAAGGACCGTAAAGCTTCTCTCCTTAATCACTTCACCACATTAATGGAATCACATATCCCAAAAGATGAAGAGTGTACTTTGGGCTGCACTGATCACCCTTAGAGCAATATATTTGCTTCACCGCCATGGTTTTAAGATGTTGGTGGAGCTGGCTGTCAATCATGGTGTAGATGGAGCTTTGAACTTCACCGTTCTTTCAAAGCCTCATGTTCTCTAGTCATTTCCCTGCAGTGTTGGGTGAGACGTGGAAAGATGATGTTCATAAAGACAGAAGTGTAACTCACATGTCTCTTCCAGTTGACTTCAAGAAGAATTAAATCTTTTTGCTGTTGATATCACAAAGATGGTGCATGATTTACATTTGTTTGATATCTTCTTGAATGCCCAGTCGGCTACAGCATGACCTCATTCATTCCAGCTTCACACACCTCAGCTAACTGAAGTTTCTTTCTGTATAACTGGTTGATGTTACTCGTAGATCTGACCACTACCTTTCTGCCTGCCAATTAATCTCTTGTACTCCACCTCTCCCTGCAGTAGACCAATTTTTGTATTTTTTAGGGGGAGACGGCGTCTTTAGGGGAAGATACTGTAGCAGATCAGCAGCATATGCCACATAGAACTGGTATACATGATCTGAAAGCTGTGAACCTGAAGATTCATTTTAGATTGAGCCCATTTATAGCTCACATGTAACAAAAACTGTATTTTTGTTAGGCACCTGTTAAAACTTTGAAAGTTTATAGTAGGAATGTCAAACTCAGTTTAGTTCATGGGCCACATACAGCCCAATTTGATCTCAAGTGGGCCAGACCAGTAAAACCATTGTATAATAAGCTATAAATAACAACAACACCTACAAATTTCTCCCTTTCCTTTAGTCTAAAGATGTATTTACTGGCATCACCACACCAAACTATAGTGGAGGCTACTGAGGAAGCAGGTGAAGTTATCTCCTGCCTTACAATATTACAGAAGTCTGCAGCTGCTGATTGACACTATTTTGTGTATGACAGGAGGGGGTGGCTGGGGTGTGACTTTTTTTTTTTCTTTTCTTTTTTGACCCTCCCTGAAGCTACACATATTTTTCCTTGAGTCTCTGAGTGACTAGCAGAATCTGCATGACCCTCACTCCACCATAAAAGAATAGATTTTTTAAACTTATCCATTGATGTTTGAAAGTCAAAGTTAATATTTAAAGTCGAAATCCTGGAATTGAAAAAAAGTTTTTCACTCTTGTAGTGCATGCTGGTTAGTTCATGCGAATAGGTTATTTTTAAGGTTGATTTTAATGAAATGTCATTATTTGAAGCTCAGATTTTGTTTTTTTTCTGACAGAAGCCTTTGTCATACATGATGTGTCCAAGGACCATCCAAAGTTTTTAAAAATCGAATGATCAAACTGGCCTGCAGGCCACATGTTTGACACCCCTGGTTTAGAGTGTATAGGGGCTTAGAACATAGAGTCATAGAGTTTTCTGTAAGCTGATGCGGAAGTTGACTTAACCCTGGTTCCGTCGTCAAAAAGCCTATGGGATTTTTCTATTGGATTTTGGATCATTGCAGAAAATAAACTCTATCGCAAACAAACATTTATGATACTTGGTGTTTTGTTCAGTAAAATAATCTTCACAAATAAACACCACTTCCATGATTATTAAAGTCTGAATGCAATTGCCAGAGGTTAAAAGCTATAAACAAGCTACACTAAGGTCGCCTGACCTAACGTCACCACCATAACAAGACTGTAAGCTGTGATCGGCTCGGCGTGCCGCAGCATGATGACGTTCTTTAATCTCATTAAGTCACTTTTTAGCAACAGCCTTTTAAAAAACATGTTGAGGCTTTAAGATTCATTTACTGATGTATTTTATGTAGTAGAACAAAACGTGAAAATCCCTCAAGCTTGTGTTAACCACAGATCTTATTTGAGGCTCATAACCAAAAACCCATTCAAAAAATCCATTGATGTGACAATAAGGGAACGGGAAGCTCTAAAATGCTAACTCATTTTTGGGTTTTATGACTCAATTCCTGGCAGACTTTATTAAGATGGAAGAATATGATGGCCATTCCCATGCTCTCATAGGTTGTTGCAGAAATTTTTGGGATGATACTACTTGTTACACAGATTTGATGCTAAATTGAAGTATTTTTGACAACTCAGGACATTGAAGAACACCACAGAAAAATCTACACTGGGATTTAGTAGCAAAAATCCCTTATTGTCAGTTTATGTATGAATACCATCCATCCTTGGACTGTCCGAAGTCTCTAGAATCATCACAGCCTAATGAAACTTTACAGCCACAAACTAGAGGTCACTATAGGTCAGAAATGGTCTCACTACAATAAAATGGCTACTATGGGTACTAATGCCATCACACATGAACAAAACTGAGCTCAATGAATCCACAAGTCATACACAATTGAAAATTGAAATTCCAAGACTATTTAGGGACCCCAGTATGCAAAAATATTCAAATACACTGTTTAAGGCGAAAATAACATATTTACTGCATGCTAAAAACTGTATGTTTTTTGCCCCCAACTGCATGGGACTAGCATAAAGTGGACATATCTGTGAGGGGAAGACTCATGACATACCAAAAAAAAAAAACTGTTTTCATTCAGGTATCTTGAGGGACCCCTGTGAAAATGGCCATGCTAGCTTTTCTCTTGCCATATTTTAGACTAACTTTTTTTAACCCCTTTCCCGACAAGTTAGCATGACATGGTTAGTACGACGGATTCCTTATGTCATCTTGTTTCATATGATACCAGTATCTTTACTGTACTACAAAGGTCTGTTACTCCACAGAGTGGAAGAGGTTAAACAACTAGCTGATGTAGCCTCTTAAAGAGATTGAGGTGATTCATATTAATATTGTTAAAATTGCATTCTGACACCAAAAAAACCCTTTGGCCTTTACTGTCACTGGCTGTGAGGCTGTGCAATCACAATCTCAGTACAGGAAACTTTCACACTGTTCCCCTCTGAGTTTATCTCCTTCACAACCCACTTTGCCAGCAGCTCTATGGTGGTGTTTTCTCACAGATCGTCATAGAATGGGTCAGGGAATTTGTAACTTCCTTTCCCATACCATCAAAATCCAACTTATCAGCTGCCAGTAATTTGGATAAAAGTAATTTGAATGTCTTAAAACATTGTTGAAATGTGTTAGCTTATAGCAGACGTGGGACCAAGTCATTGTTTTGCAAGTCACAAGTCTCAAGTCTTTGCACTTAAGTCCCAAGTCATAAACTTTGGGTTTCGAGTCCTAAACAAGTCATAATGCGCTATTCACCGAATGTAATGCCATTTTAACAACAGAATACAATATGTATAGAATTTACATAAATCCTTAATGCTTTTTAAAAATTTGTAGTTTGTTGAAAGCTGTTGCATCTCCGTCTGTTATTTTCCACCCGCATGTTTTGCAAACTGCAGTTCCTTTTTTGAATGTGAACGCATTTATCTTTGGTATAATTTTTTTCGTCTGGTGCCCAGTAACATAAAGTTAGTTCTTAATGGGTCTCTCCTGCAACTTGACTGGATGCAGTTGGATCGGTTCAAAAGAAGTAGATCTGGGGAATTGACTGACGACTTGCTGGGAACAAATAGTGATAATGTTAGTTTTTTCAGGAGATGAAGAGGAATGAATTGATTTGTGTTGCCCTTTTTGAAATTTTTAATCTTTGGGTTTCAGATATCAACTATTTTCTATTCAAAAGGCTTAAGTCCAAGTGACATCAAGAGTCATTGGTGTTTAACTCCAAGTTGAGTTGCAAGTCTTTTCTGACTTTGTCAAATTGAGTCTACGTAATATATCAAATTTGTGGCTCAAGTCTGACTCAAGTCCAAGTCATGTTACTCAGGTCTCTATCTCTGTCTTATACTGTGTAGATTCTTAATAACAGACTGTCTGTGCTGTCAGAGGTATGTATAGTAATTAATAGTGGAATATTTTTGAAAAAAAGATGCTAGAGTTAAATGTGAACGTTATAATTTGCAATCTGTAAGGAAAAACAGTTAAAAGCGTCACTCCACCAGTATAACACATGATTTTCAGTTTGCTTATCTTAAGTACCAAACAGTGGAGAACAGTGTAAACTGTTGTGTAATGTCTCCTGTGGCTCTGGGAGGAGCTCTTAAAAGTTCGAAAAATGATGATGTCATTAGTGTTTTTTCAGCTCGGGAGTGAGACTTGATTTTTGTCAACTGAAAGTCTGCATTACTCAAAGATGTGGAATATTAGAGAAGTGGGTATTTGTAATACGCCACTGAGTGGTATTATGGAAAATGTATCATCCAGTGTTTTGGGTCCATGCTAAGGACTAAAAGTCAGGATATTGAGGCCTCTGCTGCTCTGATTTTGACTTTTTCTTTTTTAATATGTCTCTTGCAATTCCTCTGTCAGTATAATAGTAAATTACTAGTGGACTCTTTAAAATGGGGAAAATGGATTAAAGGGTTCACAGTGGTGTTAACAATGCTTTGTTTGAAGGTGTAAAGATGGAATGGTATTAAATTAGCTGTTGTGCACAAGATGCCTGCAGGAATTTACTCCAGTCTCTGTGACGTAAAACAGGAGCAAGCAGGTGGAGAGAATGAAAGGATGCTCATTTTTAATTGTCATGAGAGTTTGAATGAGAAGGTGAATTTTAGCATTTCATCATTACAGACAACTTTGTCATTTGGTTAAGGAACCAGTAGGGGTCAGCAGTCAGCTAAATGTATGACATACTACTGTCAGGAAGGCAGAGTGAAGGGGTTTGCTGAAAAGCTTCCTACTGTGTGCCTCACCTGCAGGTTATTTGTTAACGTAACTCATGTTACACCACAGAAACCATCTATTCATTGAGTGCATGCATAAAGGATGAGAACTCCACAGCTAAAAGGAATTGTCTGTAGTCAGTAGATTGGTTCTCCTTTTGTTTTCCCAGCTGTGTGTGCTGGCTGGTCATACTGGCACAGAGCAGCACGACTGTCTTACCCTCTGTGGTTTTCATATTACTTTCAAGTAGCCCTGTCTTTTTGTTTGGCTTCTCTGTATTTTAGTATTCAGCTCGGCTCCTGCCTCTTCTCTTGAGTGAGCAGAACCCCAAGCGAAAACTTACGTCTTCTTTGTTTGTTAAGGGATTAATTATTCTCTATTTGTTCCTCGCGTCAGTCAGTACATTCTATGTGTAATCTTGCCTCAACCAAACATGTTTGCCTGTTTAATGAATTGGTCACAAGTGATTCTGACATGATATAAATGCTTAAACATTTTTGATGAGTAAACACATTGCTGCTCAGTTAAGCATTCTGAGTGTCTCCTCAAAGTTTTCATGTTGATCATGGTGCTTGTTTGACTGACGTGTCTGCAATGCCACATGGACATACTGAAACAAGCTGCTCTGCCAACTGTCATCTGTTAGAGCTAAAGCAGTTATTGGTTAAATGTGTCACCTGGGAACCAGAGGGTCGACGGTTCAAGTTCCTGTCTGGACCAAATATGGAGTGTGGACTGGTAGAGTTGCCCTTGAGCAAGGTACCAAACCCTCAAGTGCTCTTGGCAAATGTCCATGGGCATCCCCCTTGCTCTGACATCTCTCCACTTGCTGCATGTGTGTATTTCAGGCCTGTGTGTATATGACAACAGAGTGAAAACATTACATTTCCCCCTAGGGATTGAAGTGTATCTTCTTCTTTTTCTTCCATGTTTGTGTTAAAACTCTTTCAGTAGTTGTGCATTCTGCATCAGATTGTGCAGCATGCTGGACTGAAGCAGAGTTAGGACTTGGGCTCAGGTTGGCGTTAAGCCTTCTGCTGGAAGACATATTCTTTCATTTCCATAATAAAAAGCCTTGCCAAAGGAGAATTTGAGTCAGACGAGGATTTGTTGTGGAAACATTAGGATCTCATAGTCACTGAAGGCCAAAGAAGACGGTGCCTGCACTCAGGGCAGCACTTGCGTGGCAGTTTTGTTCTTATGATACTGGTTTTTCAGAAATTATTTGCCAGTTGTTTTGGCAAAGGGGATTGTTTTTGTTCAGCTGTTAAATTATTGACATGACACCCAAGAAGGGTCTAAATTGCTGCTGAGAAGCAAGTTTGTTTTTTTTCTTTAGATCCAACAAAGCCAAAAGTTACAGTCAGTGTCCTTTCACATTTTTTAGTCATTAAGTTTTGCAACTAAAATGTTACTGATAAACTATTGTTGATGTAATCTGACAAGCACACTGTCAAAACTTCTCTTTGAGCTTGGGTTGGATATCAATGCTGTGCAATGTAACTGTTAGATTTATTTTATATGTTGATGTAGAAAGGTAACTGGTAATAATAAAGCTGTAACTGGTCTAGTCCAACAAGTTACACTATGATTTATAGGCTCAGTTGTAGCTGTATCCTTTGGACTGAAAACATGCTGTGATCCTGTCTGCTCATCAGAGTAGCTGCTACATCTAACAGGAGTTCAACTTTCAGCAGAATTGTGAATGCACACTATTATTTATCGATCAGAGACTTCTGTCTGTTCTGAGATCCAGAACTAAGGGTTATGGGGACAGGGCTTCACTTATCACTGCCCCAAAACTCTGGGATTCTTTTCCTCCCACCATCAGATTTCCTCCCACCATTGAGATTTCATCATCGTCATCTTAAAATGTTATTGTCACATGACAATATAAAAACAATAAGGATACAGTTTTTGCTATAGGTGCAATAATAATGGTAATGGTATGTTATCATTACTGTTATTATTTTTTTGCTGTTCTCACCATTGGAATTTTGTATTTCTCTTCTTCCCTTTGTTTTTGTGAGTGGACGAGCACAATAGATCAACTCTGTTTGTGTTATAATGTAAGTGCTATATGAATAAAGTTGACTTGATGATTTATTGTGATTTAAGGTAAAGCATTTACAAATGACACATTAAGTAGGATTTATATTTCTGCGTCTAATCAACACCGTAACCAACGCTGTAGTCTGACATGCACCTCCCCAGAAATTAAACTATGCATCGCGGTGACACAGACCTCTGGTCTACTTTTATAAGAGGAAAACCATTTCCCTTGGTGTTAACAAAGCTTTTATTTACTTTCATGTCACAGATAAGAAACAATAAATTGTGAGGATAATAAAGCCCCCACAAATTAGTAATTTGTAATTTATCCTGGCTTCATATGAGTAGAGGAAATCTCCACCAGTCGCTAGGCTAATCTAGGCAATTTATAATTCCATGGGTTTGTGCCTATAACGTTAGAATGTTGTATTTGTTTGGAAAACATGTCTAGTATAGGACAGTTGTTTTGTCATTGAACCTTGTGAATTGTAATGGAGCCAAATTTCGTAACGTTACCTTTGTTAAATGTTGCTGTTGTCCCGGGCTTCATATAAGTAGAGGAAATCTCCACTAGCTGCTAGGCTAATTTATACAATGTAAAATTCCGTAGGCTTGTGCTAATAACATTAGCATGTGTATTTGTGGGGAAAATGTATCCAGTAAAAGACAAATGCTTTGTCTGTGAATGCTGCGAGTTATAACAAAGCTGATTTGTGTACGTGTGTTTGAATCATCACTGTTAAACCATGTTTAATGTGTGTTTTGGGTGTGTTTTGAATCAACTAAACTTTACAGCACTTCACAGAAACCCTGCCGCCAACTAGTGTTCTGGAGGTGTGACTGCAGATACACCACCACACAAGTAGAAATGCTCACAATGACGTAGGTCATGTGTGTAGGCTACGGCGTAGGCTCTGCATAGAGCTGACGCACAAGTTCAAATCCGTCTTGAGGCTACATGGCATAGTTTGAGCACTCATTGTAAATACATCAGCGCAGCCATGTATGTGTACTGTGTGTTGCTGTACGTTTGTGAGTAGGGCTGTAAATCACTAGTTTAACAATGCTATGGCATTAAGGGTTTTTTTTGTTTTGGACAACGATATAATTTTTGCCGTTATACGCTTTTGACTTGATGCGATTCAAGGGCCAGTGATTGATTCGAGATGATATCATTTGCCCATTTAACACAATCTGTTACAGAATAAGCTGCCACCCACTGTTTTGATTTTGGCCATGAAAGATAAAAACAACACATAAATAGTGTAAATAATTGTAACTGCTTAAGTGCAGTAAAGTTTACTTTACACTGATGCTACTAACACACATAAAACAGCACATGTGATGAGTTAACCTTCCGGGCTTTCTACCAGAAAGACCTTTCTGAGAGAAATGTTTTCATTTTGACCCAAACCATGATCTTTGACCTAAAACAGGGCTATTTGACCTAAAGCCCTGAAGACAAGCTTCTCCCAACAGCCACAAAATATGGATTAACAACATCATCTTTTAATAAAATTATAAAGTTCAGGTTAATAATAATTGTCAAGGTTCATCTACAAAACATTTATATATTTATTTATTTTTCATTTATTTATTTTTTGCTAGTGACCCTTTTAACTTACAGGTTTCTAATGGATCTTCAAATGAAATCTCCTGATATCATGAAAACTAACACAGACCTGGATGAGCTACACATTTTTGTTTGGTTTATGTTCTTTGTCCATCTTCCTGACTACTGCATAGCATTTTATCCCATGCTAGAATATACCACTATGAAGAGGAAGAAATACTTAATGAAACCCTCTGTGGGGAAATTCAGTCTTTACACCCTGTTATTCATTAAACACACATGCACAAACACAGCCCCGAAATACACACACAAGACCTATATACATGCATTATTTATGGAAAGAGCCAGAGTGATGAGGCTGCCGCCATAATCGGCACTACAAGCAGTTAGGGATTTGATGCCTTCCTCATGGCCACCTCTCCAGCTACCAGTCCACACTGTACCCCGTCTGTGTGGATCTTGAACTGGCCACTCTCTGAGCTATTGCCACCTGTGCTACGGATGGCACATCAAATGACATTCCGATCAGCTCATTTGTACTTTGTGTTTCACAGTCCTTCCACAATTTTGTGGGCTAATTTTAGATGGTTATATCTTAAAATGTTTGATTTCATGGCTTTTCTTAATAATTGCCAGGCAGTGTTTTTAAGGCAATGTTTCTGCGATTAAATTTTTGTAAAAGTTATTAAAAAACAAAGGCAGCCTGTTCCAGTGACAGAAAAACCGCATTGTTCCAAGTTTGTGATTTATACTATGCTAACATTACTAGTAACACTGCATATTTAAAGGGACACTTAGCCAATTTTCAACCAGCTACGTTGTTTTGAAACAGCTTCGAAACAATGTCTGTTGTAGTATGTGTGAATGAACTGTGGTAAACTTCTTCCCATCCAACCAGTGCCTAGATATCCCTCCTCCCCCTTCGGCAAGTTTTGCTGGCTGTTCAAACTTCAGGCTGTACTTTGGCATTTTCATAATACCTGCCACCCATGCTGCCACCAAGAACACAAAGAGTATAGATGCAGATTAAGAGTCAGACCTGCCTCCCTCTCTCTCAAACTCGGACCGAAGTCCAGTCAAATGAATAAACTACGCAGTGCTGATTGAATATATATCAAGATTATGTTACCGTAATGCCAATAACTCTTCTAAAATGTTTTCAGGAACATATTTTAATGCAGTGCTCGGCTGTAATAGCAAAAACGGACGCAGAAAAAAAACTGAGATCACACTGTGAAACTAAGCAGCGCTGATCAAATATAAACCAAGATGTTGTCAGTGAGTTTCCTATTTCTTGCCTCAAATGTTTTCAGAAACATGTGTAAGCTTACTGTGTGACCGTAATTAAAGATCATTTGTTGCAGGCTGACCGCTAATGTCTCAAACAAATGAGAACGCATCACATCACCCACCAGCGGCCACGTTTATTGGTCTGGTATGATGCAGTACATTCTGATAGTTGTAGGTTTTCTACCTCTTAAGTCCTTTTTCTCTTTTTGTTCTGGTCATGAAGCACCAATTTCACAAGTGTTTGCGTCTTTCTACACCAGGGACAGCATAGTTTTATGAGTGAAAACCCTCTTATATCGGTGAAATATTCATTTAATCAAACCCACCTTGATTCTTTCAGAATGTGAAGTACATCTGGGTGCACAGCCACTGTCGTGTTTTTTTCTCTTGTCTGTTGTTTAGGCGTTATAGACATTCTCTGGGGGTGTTTTGTAGTAGAAATGTATTTGTCAATTGATGTTGTTTGTGTTCCACTAAAACATTAGGGAATTGCCTTTTGCGGTTTTTAACAGTAATTTTTGTTGGTTAATGTGAGACGGTTATGTTGCACGCATCTGCATCTTGTCAACCAGAAACAGGGAACTGAGTTTGATGACGTAATGCGCGGGACTGTAACAATTGGTGAAAGTCTCTGGAAACTACTTTCATTGGCCAAATTGGCAGAAAAGTTGCAGTGGTTGAAAGGTCGCACAGAATTCACAGAGATTAGTTGAGTTTGCATCAGTTGTTGCAATCATGACATTGCAACATCCTGGAGGAGTAGTGTGGTACCAATCACTAAATGTCAGCATGCTAGCATGCTAAACTAACAGTGTATTTTAAATTGCATATTTTTGTACTAAGTACTTAATATTTTAAGCGCGCTAAGTGCGTTGACATGGCACAGTACGGGAAAATGCAGTGTACCACTGACGCTCTCAAAATCCTCCAGAAGTTGAGTGTGGACTGATGAACACTTCTCTCCCTCAATGATCACCATATTGGCCACACTGGTTTCCGGTACGTCACAAACTTCTCAACTTTTGACATGGCAGCTGGGGACAACAAGGAGCCTGTCAGTCATGCATGTTGTTGCCCAATAGAAGCCATCAGTCAAGTTTGTTGGGTCTTGGGTCAGTGCGCGATCTGCGACAACACTACCCTGTTAAAATTAGTGGACCACACAAGAAATATGTAGTGTACATGATGTACAAACGGAAGTATGTGATTCGAGACACACAGTAAGAATATGACATTATACCTGCTAAACATCAGCATACTTATACTGAAATAAACAGTAGAACTCAACATGTCAGTTAGAGCAGAAGTCTGGAAAGGAGTTAAGGAACCAGCTTCAGGGTGGCTGTAAATGTACTTACTGATACCAACAAAACCTGGGATATAGCTTTTAATATACTTACATAGGTTGATATTAGAGACTCTCAACTTAACCTTATGCAACTTTGCTTTTCCAAATCACAAGTATAGTCAGTACTCTTTACTGACTATAAATGTGGGACGATTTGCATGAATAATGACAATAGCTGATGGGGCTGTACTATCCATCCTGCACCTCCACCACTATGGACAGAACCTCTTAAGAGAATAAAACAATGTAATGAGAGAGCTGTGCCGTCACTCACAATTGTTCAATCAGCCTACCATCACAGAATTCTAAAATCGTCTTTGTGCCTGCAGGAGACAAGCCACTGGTAATCTTAAAACTGTGATTCTGAAATCTCAAACAGCTCTTCAGAAACAGTTTCTTCTGTTGATTAGCAAACAATGCCTCATTTCTGTCATCATTCTTTGTTATCAGGTAAAATATATTTATTTGACATTTTTGAGAAAGATATAATTAAGGGCTACAGCTGTGATGTTAATTTTAACTAAACAAGTGAATGCTTTGTGTCAGAAGACATAATTCTGCTAGAAGCATGCTTTTGAAAAATATAGACTGACCATGAAGGGACACAGATGGTCATCAACAAAGCTTAGGTACACCGTGACACAAAGTGGCTCCGCACCTGCCAAGAAATACTAAATTTTGAGAGTACTATTTACAGACACCTCTCCACACATTACTGCTGAAATCAGCTGTTGTTTTTGGGCAAAGGTGTTTTTCCTCTTAAAACTGCTGTGGACTTCATGTTTTATTCATTTGACCATTTTTCTGTTTACTGCATCATCCTGTGTATTGTATCACATTTGCCAGAGGGAACGTATTAACAATATGATGGTACCACTGTGCAAAACAATATCACTGTTAAAGCAGACATTAGAGTGTGCAACATAAGTAACTGTGGATGCTAGTGAACTGATTGACCCTGTCCACATGCTGTTTATATTGAGTTGTTGTTGAAAGGAGATGGCTGTTTGCCTTAACAAGCATGTGTGTCTAATAAAGTAGCCACTTTGTTGAAACCTCATTCATTCTTGTGTTAACATGAGTAGGGGAAGACAACCCCCTTAAAAAAAAGTAACTCAGTGAGTTACTTTTTTTAAAAAAAAAAAAAGGGGGGGGGGGTTATGATTTTAGAATTTACAGGATGATGATGCATAAACCAACACACTGGTGGGAGAAATAAATTGGTAGAGTAGCCAGTTTTGTTGTCATAGCATAAAAATTAAATTCTGGTAAAGAGGCATCTTGCCCCAATGGTGGGACAAGATGCCTACAAGAAATTCACTTTTATGATCAAAATGAGCTATCCAACTAAATAAAACAAACTAAAATCCAACCCCGAATTATCTAGAAGCCTTGTAGCCTTTCCTTCAGGCTAATTGTTTTTATTTTGCCTCTGGGCTGGCGATAGCTCTGATGTTTTTAGGTTTTTTGTCCGCCCCATCCTTATGAACACGATATCGCAAGAACGCCTTAAGGGAATTTCTTCAAATATGACACAAATGTCCAATGATGAACTGATAAGTTTTTGGTGGTCATAGGACAAAGGTCAAGGTCGCTGTGACCTTGTCTGTCTCATTCTTATGAACATGATATTTCAAGAGGGAATTTCTTCAGATTTGGCACAAATGTTCACTTGGACTCAACAATGAACTGATTAGATGTTTGTGGTCTTATTCTAGTGACCGCAATATCTTGAGAATGCCTTAAAAGAATTTCTTAAAATTTGACCCGAATGTCCACTTACCCTGAAGAATAAATTGATTAGAAATTGGTGGCCGAAAGTAAAGGTCAGTGGGACCGCATAAAATATGTTTTTGGCCATAACTTAATGTCATATCTCAGGGACAGAAGGGGAAACATTTAGTCCGATACGTCATTGGTGACAGACAATCTTGAGTGTCTGTGTTGGCTTATTATAGATAGCTAGCAATGCTTTTGATTGGAAGGTAACTGGCTAATAATGTTAGTAAGCTGGTTAACTACAATAACTACAATACTATACTACTACTATATGTACATATGAACTCTATAAAGCCACATATGACTATATACTAGTAATCTAACAAAATTATATTTTGAGGCAGGATGCCCCTGCAGGGTTTTCTTGCCCAAAGGGACTAACTTTACATTTTTACTTTAAAAGAATAAAATCTTTCAAAATAAATTCAAAGACTCTCCCCACTAATTGCCCATTATCACATATATCCCAATACTTTTTATGTGCAACTTACTATAAATACATAGATTACTGTTTTCCAGTGACAAAAAATTATATCAGTTTACCCTAAAATGTTTCTGGTGGAATAAACTTCAAGAATGCTGCAAAACAGAAGAAATGTCACAGCTCACTAAAGCGAATCCATTCAATACATGTGTTGAGAGTAGATTTAGTGCCATATATTGGTAAGGAGAGGAATCAAGGGGACGGGGGCATCTTCCCCCATCTTACCCCTTTTGTACTTAAATACTGTATCTGGTGTTATCCTCCAGACAATCTGACATTTCACAGATCATGGCCTCTGTTCCACTTGATGTCTCTATTGAATGGCCTCCAGCTCCCCTCCTTTCCACCCTCCTCCCCTCAGCCCTTTCCCAGCCCTGCACGCTACTCACTACATGATCCATTCTGCTGCCAGACACCAGGAAAACAACTTTATTGACTTCAACACTACAATCCCACTTTGCCAGTCTGTCTTGCTCTTCCATATGGTTTATCTACAACCTAGCATTTAGTCCAGCCAAGACGTTCGACCTCTTACACATTTTACTATTAATGGAGAGTTTAAAACCACACAGGCTGGTGCTGTCCAAAAACCATGGCAGTGTTTCCAACTACGTACAATGATTGAACAACTTGAAATGCTGTTAGAGATTGTTACAAGGGAACTCCACTCGGAAGATGTGCCTTGCTTATTCTTCCCTCACTGTGGTGTTTGAGGTTCACTGTGCACAATGACAAAAGGAGAGTTTCACTGAGCTCACCTTAGATCTCAGCGTAACTCCAAGATGAACCAGCAGGATTTATGACATCACAACTAGTTTGGAGCCAACTGTGATTTAGTATGAAATTTAATTATGATGTGGAACCTTAAAGTCCTCAATGCACATGCATTAAGAATGGAATTTACAGTGAAGTAGGAGACTATTTTGTTTGTGAAAATGTTTTGTTTTTTTGTAATTTTCTCAGCGATGGAGAACTTTGTAAAAGATTTATAATTGTAAAAGGTATTTGATCTCTCTTGTCCGAAGAAATACGAGGCACAAATTATTAGAGTATTTTTATGTCTTAAAGGGATAGTGCACCCAAACATGAAAATTCAGCCATTATCTACTCACCCTCATGCTGAGGAAGGCTCTGGTGAAGTTTTAGAGTCCTCACATCCCTTGCGGAGATCAGCGGGGGGAGCGGCTAGCACACCTAATGGCTGACGACGCCCCAGACTAACGTCCAAGAACGCAAATTTGAAACCACAAAATATCTCCAACATGCTCATCTATAGTGATCCAAGTGTCCTGAAGCTCCTACATAAAAAGTTGTTTCGAAAAACGTCATCTGAACTCTGTTTTTAGCCTCACTATAGCCTGTAGCTCTGACTGTTTCTCTGTGCTCTGCATTCACGTGTGCACACTCAGGGTGATCAGTGATGCACCGTCGTCTCTGAAGAGCAGCAGTTTCGTCAGCACTGATGTCCAGATTCTCAAGTGCAGGCATTGCCAATTACCAGTCTGAGCAGCAAAGACTTTCCTTATCCATTGGCACTGCTTTGCATTTGAAACAACTACACCACCAGGTTTCCAGTGCTCGATTTCGGTATTCTGCAGCTGGCTGAGGATTAGGCTCATGAGCTGCGGCGGCTGCTTTGTCCAGTAGCCTTTAGCGTCCGTATACTTTGGCTCAAACAAATATGGCTCAACAAAGAAATGCTGTTCCTCCTCAATTTCAAATTCTTCAGACATGTTGGGCTGTCCTTTGCTAAAACACCGTAGTACAAATTATCTTTTAGCTACTGTGGTTGCTGCTGTCTCCCCGTGCTGTGCACGTGTCACGTGATGTAAACACGGGTAAGCAAAGCTCATGCTTTCGCTGGTCTCGTGCAAGCACGCACACGTGAGCGCGGAGCACAGAGAAGCAGTCAGAGCTACAGGCTACAATGAAGCTAAAAGCAGAGTTCATATGACATTTTTCAAAACAACTTTTTTATGTTGGGGCTTCAGGACACTTGGATCACTACGGATGAGCATGTTGGAGATATTTTGTGGTTTCAATTTTGTGTTCTTGGACGGTGGACGTTGGACGCTCCCCCCGCCTATCTCCGCAAGGGATGTGAGGAATCTAAAACTTCACCAGAGCATTCCTCAGCATGAGGGTGAGTAGATAATGGCTGAATTTTCATTTTTGGGTACACTGTCCCTTTAAGGCCAAAACACACCAGCAGTGAATGCCACACATACTACTACTACTACTACTACTACTTCTACTAATAGTAATAATACATTTCATTTATAGAGTGCTTTTCAAGGTACTCAAAGACCGTTTTAAGCGGTAAAAAACAATCACAAAATGGTCAACAATAAAATACACAACATCATTCACACTTAAAAAGATATTTTGAAAATATGTGTTTTAAGTAATGATTTGAACTGGGACTGGTCAGTGCAGTCTCGAATGTGTTTGGGGAGAGTGTTCCGGAGGGAGGGGGCAGCTATGGAGAAGGCTCTGTCACCCAGGTTCGGTGCTTGGTCCTGAGTGGTGGAGTCAGGAGGTTGGCATGAGAGGAGCGGAGGCTGCTAGAAGGAGTGTGGCGGTGGTCAGCAGGTCAGTGAAGTAGGAGGGGGCCTGGTTATGGAGGGCTTTATGAATGAGGAGAGGGACTCTGAATTGGATGCATTGTGGGACAGGGAGCCAGTGGAGTTTCTGAAGGACAGGGGTGATGTGATCATGGGCAGAGTTCTGGATGTATTTGAGTTTATTTAGGAGTTTGGATGGTGTTCCATAAAGAATGCTGTTACAGTAGTCAATTCTGGATGTGATGAAGGCATGGATGAGAGTTCCAACAACAGAGGGGGATAGTGATGGGCAGAGACAAGCTATGTTTTTTAGGTTGAAGAAGGCAGTACTGGTGATGTGATTGATGGGAGAGGAATGCAGAGTGGAATTGTCAATTGTGAGGCAGAAGTTGTGAGAGGTCTTGGTGAGGGATATGGGGCCAATGATGATTGTGTCTGAGTTTTCACAGTTCAGTTTGAGGAAGTTTGGTTGCATCCAGGACTTGATGTCATTGATGCAGGTATTCAAAGTGGACTGAGGTTCAGTGGTAATGGATGTAGTGGAGATGGAGAGCTGGATGTCATCAGCATAGCAGTGGAAGTTGAGACCGTGGCTGCGAATGATTTTGCCAAGGGGAAGCATGAAATGGATGAATAGGGGAGGACCAAGCACCAAACCCTGGGGGACACCTTGGGACAGTGGAGCAAGGGAGGGAGTGCAGTTGTTAATATTGATGAACAGATGTCGGTTTGTGAGGTATGACCTTAGGCAGGAGAGTGCAGTACTGAAGAAGAAGATTTGAGAAAGGAAATAAGTATTGGGTGGTTGATTGTGTCAAAGGCTGCTGTGAGGTCAAGAAGGATGAGAATTGAGAGGTGACCAGAGTCTGAGGAGAGGAGGAGATCATTGGTGACGTTGAGGAGGGCGGTTTCTGTGCTGTGCTGTGAGCGGAAGCCAGATTGAAGTGGTTCAGACAGTGTAAAAAAAAATACACCTTAATTATTTTCAATTTACAACTCCACATCAGCGGCAGCTAGATTCAGCTCCGGAGGTTGCTGCTTGTTGTAAAGTCAATTTCTTTGGTTTTGCAACCGCTGGTTGGACAAAACGAGCATCCTTAAAAACACCAACTTGGACTTTAATAGTGACTGGTTCCCAGTATTTGACGTTTTATTTATTGATTAGCGGAGAATGTATTTGGCAGATTGTTAATTGCAGCCCTACTTTTTTACAGTATATGTGAGTTAATGAGAGGTTTCAGACTCATTCCTAGCGCATCATCAGCCTGATGGCTACTTTCATTCTCCTGCCTTTGTTATCAGGGCCTCTACTGTGGTACTCAGGCACAGCCAGTCAGCCAGCCCTTTAACACAAAAGCTGTCTCTGCTCACACACAGCCAGAAGCCAGACATTTAATGGCTGTTTGTAGGAGAAATATTATGCACCAAAGACAGTAATCATTTTGAGACAAGACGTTTGTCACCACACAAACTGCATTATGCAAATGTAGCAGATCTACGTGTTCTAAGATATAGAGCAATGAAAAATATGCAGTGTGATGAGCGGTCTGAGACATTTCTCCTAAGACAGAGAAGGGTAGTTTATCCAGCCTCCGACAATAATCACTGCAATCAATCTGAGTTTAACAGCTGTGAAGGAGTGCCCCCGTCTCTCATCTCGACAACAGTACACGCACTTACAAAGGCTGTGACTTTAGTGTGAGAATGAGAGCAGTAAGCTGTATGTATGTAAGTGGTCATGCGTGTGATAAAGATTGACATCCCTCTCAGCCATTCTTTAGGCGAGCTCACTGTGTGTCGCTGTACGCCTGATGTGTCTCAGTTGCTTCTACCTTCATACTCTGACGTGACAGAAAAAGTGTGTGGAGGGGGAGGGGACGTCGTTTTGTCTGCACTTTTACCCATCCACCCCTCTATCTGTCTGTCCCTCCATCGCTTGCCTGCCTGCATCCGCCCTGCTAGCTGAGCATCGTGACACAATATGCTCCCACTGCCCACTCACCCCCTTCACTCACAAAGGACCAAGAGAGATGCATAGAGATGAATTCCCTCCCCCAGTGGGACCCAATCCATCAACTGCAGTACTACACTGAAGACAGCACCGGGCAGCACACACACAGGCATGCTGCCCTTTAAAGGCACAGGGTTGACTAACGGTAGGATCCAGATTCATGGCAATATTCAAGATCAACACTAGATGAGTTTTAACTACAGAATTGTTCAGGCACCTATGTTAGTTTGGACAAAGCAAACCCAGACCCATGGCCTGCAAAGTTATGATGTGAACCCCCTCTGTCACATGTTCATTCGGAGAACCTCTTTCCACTCCTTGTGAGCAGAGGATGATGTAACGGTTGGACTCATTCTGCCCTTGTTAGAGGAAACAAAAGACCAGCCAGAGCGCACGCGCACACGCACACGCACACACACACATACGTGTCTTTATCTCTTTGTGAGGACCACGTTTTTAGAAGTCTTTGTGAGGACCACCACTTCCACTGTAGCTAGAATGGTGCAAAAAACAAAACTATCACTAGGTGGAACTAGAGAGTTAGAATGTCACTTCAGATGTCAGAAAACTCAAAGTAAAAAAAATATTTTACTGCTGTACTTGTGAGGACCGACCCCTGTTGCTAGGCAGATTTGACATGCACTTTTTTTTTTTTTAGTTTCTCTCTCAGTAGCCAATCAGCAGACATTATATTGCTAGCATTTTGCAGACTCAACTCGGTAACAAACAGTGTTGTTAAATTGAGCTTCTGGTGTTTATTTCTCAAGTTTAAAGTATGTGTAAAATTATACTGATGCATTGCAAAATTGTATTACTAATATCACAGACATTTATCAACAAGACTATTGTTCCACATGATTCCACTTTTACATGGCACTGTTTAGAATATGGGTGACATCAAGGATGCAGTTAGCAACAACTTTCAATTTTCTATTGATTAATCTGCCAATTATTTTCTTGATTAATCAATTGTTTTGTCTATCAAGTGTCAGAAAATGATGAAAATGCCTTGTATAATTTTCTACAGCCCAAGGTGACGTCTTCAATGACTTCTTTTGTCTTACCAGCAGTCCAATACCAAGAGATATTCAGTTAACTACAACTTATAACAAGAAAAGCATCAAATTAGCATAATTAACAAGCTGGAACCAGTTTTGTGTGCATAGAAATGACTACAATGATAATTCAATTATTAAAACAGTGGTTGAAAAATCATTTCATTAACTGTTGCAGCTCTATTTCACATTCATGCGTAAAAGTGTTTAGTAACAAATTACTATACTCACTGTACTCAAGTGCAGCTTTCATTTGAAGATATTAGTTTTGATCTACTGTGTTTAAAAAAAATCAATCTCCTATGTCACTAATACTAGTAACATTACATACATTGTATGTTTGATATACACAATATCAAAGAAGCGTAACAGTTATATTCACTCTATTAAGAACCCAACTTGTCCACCCTCTTGACCCCATTTATTTTTAATAAGTTTAATATTTTCCTGTATTTTCACACCCATGCAAGTATTTACTAATGCCATAGGACTAGATAAAAGACTTAACAAATGAGGTAATGCCAGATTTACTTTAATTCAGTGTTGTAGAGCTTAACAAATAGCCAAGATTTTTGTCCACATGACTTAAAAACTACTCGAGAGCTGGATCAAGGACTTTCTTCAAGTCATGAACAGTAACTTAATAAAGATCCACCCCATCAGTTCCATCTTATTTTGAACAAGATAGTAGGGGGAAACCCCACAAGACATAAAAATTTACTACAACAGTTTCCTTTTTTGAGATGTGATAGAAGTGTAGACTTGGTTCTTAACATCTTTCCAGTTGCGACTACAGAGTACCTGTTCTGCTTCAATAGCCTTGACACACAGTTCTTTACCAGGAACTCTCTGCAGAGTGATGTACTGTCCCAGCTGTCGCCACACTGCTGCTTTTTCTTCAGAACTCCAGGGCCTGCGGTGGCATTTCTTTTTATTGAGAAATTGTGGATTCATACCTGAAATAGAAATTACAAATGTACACAGGTACTGACATCCTCACTATTAAAAAAACATGTATATTTAATTAAACAACCATTTATAGACTGTGTAACAAAAACTGAAAAAGAAAATTTATATTCACTGTATTATATCATTAATCCACCAAAAATCCTTTGCAATATTGTCAGCAGGATACTAATACAACCAGACATGTAAAGGGATACCTATTTTGGTTTACACAGTATAGAAGTATCTGTATCAATTGACACATTTCTATTGTGTCACCATTTCCTATCTCGGTTTGTGAACACAAAACCGAGATAGGAAATGGTGTAGAGTTAAATCATGCAATGTATTTATAAAGATGCAATGAGAATATAATGTGTAGTGATCAGATTGTGGCAAACCTGAAACAAAATCAAATCTCAATCATCGGCACCCATCTACAGAGCATCAGTCGTGTCAGTGAAGTGAGGTGACAGCCCAAAGCCTAAAGGATACATAAGGGATAATGTATACTGAGCCGGTGAATACTGGGACCGGCTCATTATACATTATACATTATCCCGGCTAATTATCAGTTAAATAAATAATGTTGTCTACCTCCGCGAAGTGCATTAAAACCGACCGTATTCAACAACTTTTGGTGAAAGTTTTGTACTCACCCACGCTTAGTGGACTGAACCGAGGCATAAAACTCGTGTAAATGTCATTAAGCATGACTGCCAAGTGTGTATTCAAATCTGTGTTCTTTTGTTTTTGGCAGAGAAAGTCACAGTAATATCAGACCGCTGAATGCCGTGATTGACCAATCAGGATACAGCTTTCAATAGAGCCGTGTAATAATAAAAGATAATATCCACCAGCCACAGCCTGTTCACCCTGCTGCCGTCTGACAAGAGATACAGAAGTTTCTGCTGCTGTATCAACAGACTACAGGGCAGCTTCTTTCCTCAGACTGAGACTCCTGAACTCATCCACTGCACTCCAATATAAAAAAAAAGTTTTGAGTAGCATATGGACTACATCTTGATTACATACAACCTTGTGTTGCAAAATGCAAGTCTTAATAGTAATAATAATGACAATAATAATAATAATAATGGTCTCATTTGCTTAGGTGGGTAATACAGAGGTATCAGTATTAAACTGAGACTGTTTCGTAACCTGATACAGGCCTGAAACTTTTGTTCTGCTTTGTTTCGCATTTCCGCACTGCTGCATTTCTCTTAAATGTTGTTTTACTTGATTTTATGCATTTTGTGTGCTCTATTTGTATCTTTACTTTTATTATTATTATTGTTCTGTGTGTTTTATCCACCCATCTCATTAATTATGGTCTCTTGTGCCTGTTTTTATATTAATTCCATTTGTTTTTATGTGAAGCACTTGGTCAGTTTTGGAGCAAAATATCCATTGGTGCATGGAGTTTACCTCACTCTTTATCATCTCATCCGATGGTCTTCCAGTCACAGTGTTTTGAGTCAGGACATCTATTTCTTCTGCAAGAAAAGAAGATCATCGCCTCAGCATTAACTCCAGTTCAACACCTTATCACAGTGCTTCTGCAATGAATGTGAAGTTACTGTATGTTCATACCATCTGAATCTTCAACAGGTTCAGAAACCCTCTTTCGTCTCTTTCCTTTGGAGGATCCATCAAGAGGAAAAACAGAAAGAGAGCAACATCATTGCAGTGTGAAACTACATAAAATATTCAAATTAAATTAATAGTGTATTAACCTCTTGCACTCCACCCCCATTTTGTAGCGTAAATGCCTAAAATGACATTCCGAAATTAAAATGACTGTAGCCTCTGAACCGCTCTGACTACATGCATGCATGAGGTCTTGCCAGAAGGCAAACTCTCTCAAGTTTCTTGTGAAAGTGCTAGAAACACTCTAGGTGATACAGAGACAGAGTAATGGGCCTCTGAAATCAGTAATAAGTTGAAGATTTAGCCTAAAATAAAAAATAAAAATATTTTCAGTACAAATAACTGTCTGTGGCTTCATCTGAGCAGGTAAATGACACTGTGGGGCTGTAGGCACACTATCAATAAACACTTGTTTCAAATCTGAAGAAGACTGCTCAAAGATGGCCATTCTACAGTGTTTTTTCCATGAAAAGATCCAGGCAGAGCTCCAAATGACAAGTCGGTCACTCAGCTTCAAAACAGTACTATCAGTGATCAAACAACACTCAAACATCACACCTTATTGAAATCAGGTGTGATTATGATAGCTGATGTTGTTTATGACAGAAACCATTGAATATCACCAAATAAAGCCATATGAAACGTGAAAGTTGTGATCCTCTTTCTTCGGGAAGCCGAGAGCTTCCTGTTTCCGGTGATATCAAGCATCACATGGTTTGATGACGTAATGCGCCTGTGAGATCCCATTTAACAGAGGAAGGAGGAAGGGCGGACGCCGGCGTCCAACCGGAGTTAAAGAGGTTAAGATATAGAACATGATTTGACACTACAGTGCAGCAGGAGGAAACAAAATAAGCTGACAGAAGAAGAGTTTACCTGTTTTCTCACTCTTTTTCATCTCATCCGATGGTCTTCCAGTCACAGTGTTTTGAGTCAGAACATCTACTTCTTCTGCAAGAAAAGAAGATCATCACCTCAGCATTAACTCCAGTTTATCATACTCACAGACACACTAACACACCATATCACAGTGTAGATGTAGGTGGGTAAGGTAGGGTTTATAGAGCAGGTGGTCACTAATATTTGTATTCAGACATCAGCATGGTTTCTCTTGAAAATGCACACTTTGAGTTACCTACTTTATACATGTTAGTTAGTAGTTACATGGATTTTCATTAATACCATATATGCAATAGCCTTTGAACTTGGAGTTGGTAACTTAATTGGCGTAAACCTAATTAGCTATGTTGTGTAGAGCTGCAGGGCTCTCAATGTTACAGAATATTCAGTGCTTCAGAAAATAACCCTGAAGCAGCCTTCACATGATAAGAACAACACACTTTGCTCACCGCCAGGTGCAGCGCAAAGGTTTAGGTAAATTCTGTCAAAGTTCAAATAATTTCAACTCTGTGCGCAGTGCTCGGGCAGAAAAATCCGAGCGGTGCGCGACACCAAGGGTAGCGGTGCCGCTTTGTCAGGCGTTGCCGCCCTCTCAATAGACAAACAATGGTACAGCCAGCGCAAAGCAGTTTTACAGCTGATCATGTGTAGAGGCCTTGAGCCTATTTTGTAGGCTTCTGCTTGAAAATTGCATACCCATAATGAAATGAATATAAATGAAATATATGAAACATTTTGAGGTTCGCCTAAAAAAAACAAAACAAAAAAAAAGCATTTCCAGGATGAGTATCAGTTTGGAATGATGCAGCTGCAGCTCAAAACCTCTATCACATCATAGTACAATATGTGAACATTAACTCTGCAAAGGCTGATTCTGATAAAGTGAAGCAGAACAATATTAGAGAGGTTTTAGTACAGAAAATTCAGGCGAGCTCTCCAAAATTGCACCACGTTTGCATGTGATATTTGTCATGTACAATCCTTTATCTTTAAATTTTTGTTTATGTAAATCCCTACTGATGTTTAGGGTATACACATACAACTGTCTGTTTCGTCTTTTCCACCTATTTCTGTTGATGTTCTTTAGCCTCTAACTCTCTGATGCTTGTCTGTGTTTTGCATAAGGTGGTGTCAAGTTAGAGCCCGAAATATGAGGAGTGGGTCGGCCTGTAGTTTAATTATTTGTTATTTATTTAGTTGTTGTTTGAGCTGTGTTTGTGGCATGTAAAAGAGGTTTTTACAGCCTTATAGCCCAGGTTCTACTGTTTAATTTGATGTGCAGCATAACTATATTCTTCTTAATTAGTGCATTGTTTCACTGTGTTTGCAAAGTCTCTTCCAAAGTCTCCCAATTTGGGGACTTTTCAACAGTATCAGTCACTGTCTAGCTCTCAAATAATACTGGTGTCCAGTGGCTATAAGAGCACAGCTAAGTTTCATCCACCATTATACATACCGTAAAATACACCTTTAAATCTGATGATTAAACATGACACCAATCATAAAACCTTAACAGTGTAATGAAACAGAGACTGACAAACACTGCGTTTTGCTCCCTTGCTAATTAACATTAGCCTTCTCTCCATCTGATTAAGTACAAGCTAACGTTAGCTAAACTGTTTCACTCAGGCTGGAGAGCACACCGGACGGCGAGCAAAGACGTCTATTTTTTGGCCTAATGTAGTTTGATAAAACATGAAATATGTCTTACCTCAATCAATTGTAGAGTTTTCTCATGTTCTGCTTGGGTGTTGGCTGTTATATCCATGCCATAAACCTCCTGACAGTCATTGTGTTGCTCCCTCAGTCGCTGTAGCCTCCGTGCCTTCCGTGTCGTTTCTAGTGATGCATTCACGTCCACAAGGAAAGTCCGAATTGTGGGCAATCGTGTTGAATGGAAGTTTTACAAAACTCGAAAATGTTACTCATGAAGTTAAATATTCTTACTGGAAATCAGTAACTCAATTTATATTTAAGTCTTGGTCATGAAATAATTACTACATCATCAGAGATTTGAGCTGTCCTCCATTTTAGTATAAAACACGTTCAATCAGACCAGTATTACTGTATCCCATACTCCCTGAATGCAGCACTAAGTGCAGTGCAGGTGGTTGAGTGTGTCTCCCCTCCCCCACCCTGAGGCCTGACCTGACTGTGAGCTGCTGAGCAGTCACAGCAGTATACATGCATACAGTCTGAGCAACATCCCAACACAAGTCTGCACTTTATTTTATGCTTTTTATTTATTTCCCTCATGTGTGATATATACATCAGCAATGGAAAGTAACTAAATAGATTTACTCAAGTACCTAGTAGTACAAAGTAATTCAAATTAGCTCCATATTTACCAGCTGAAACATTAAAGTGATAAACTAAGTAAAGCATCAATTATTATGATCTAATGATAAATGATAAAATCACACTACATTGCTTAAGTTTATTTTTTGATATTTATACCTTAAGTATTAATAATGTAACTGTAAACTTAATAAGTATACAGTTAAGTATTTTTTTAATGTCTGACTTTTACTTGTAAGCAAGTATTTTAACACTGTGGTATTACTACTACTGTAAACAGGCCTGAGTGTCAGAGCTGAGAAGTGTAGAATATTGTTTGGTCTTCTGCTGCCTTCAGCTCAGCCTTACTTGATGGGCCATCAGGAGGAGGGGCCCTCCCCCCCCCTGCACCGGACTGCTGCAGCCTCAGAGCAGAGTTAACCCTTTGGGTCCTAGGCATTTTTTGGGGTATTTTTCCTGCCTTTACTTTTAAGCTCATATCACAGTCAATATAAAGGCTACATATACATGCTATGTCTTGTTTTTCTCAGGACAGTCGAGGCTATCCAGATTCGCCATCATTACATGTCCTTCTATGTGCCTGTATTTTATGTTAATTTTTATATTAATGACAAAAAAAATTCTGTGTCACTAAATTCTTACATTTTTACATGTATATCACCATAGCAAGTTGGAAGTTGACATATTCTGACATATATGAAGAGGGGAGACTCTCTGGAATCTGGTATATAAGAACCATGATGCTGGGACATTCTGTCACTTCACAGTTGTCCAAAACATGATTGCCAGTATTTTTTCATTGTTGCAAGAAATTCCATTGACTCATTCACAAGTCAAGTACGTGTTTTATCTGAAATAAAAATACAATATTTACATCCAAAATGATAGAAATATAGTCAATCAAATACAATGATGTCCTCCAAGATAATATTTGCCACTTCGTTTGCAGTAAAAAAAATTATTCTGGATGTTTTCTTGTCGATATGATCTTGACTTCAGCCTTGTTCACATTACATGACTGGCTGTCACGGAGATCTTTTCAGTGTGCATATCTGGCGACGTGTGTTTCTGTCATCAGGATTCTCGCTAACTGCATTACGACCTCTGTTTGCACGCCACAAGATTTCACTTCTGAGCCCTTCCCGACAGATGTGCCCAGTGTCCCGATGAACATACTCATATGCCCCTGCCTCAAAGCGTTTGTGAATTATTTTTTTAAAAAACCAGGCTTCAGAGGGGTGCACAGGTCTGAAACTTGGCACGGGCGATGCACCTGACCTCCTGATACACATACTCTAATTTCAGCATCCTAGCTCAAAGCGTTTGTGAATTATTTAAAAAAGGCATTTTTGTAAAATGTGTCTTTTTGGCCGCCACACAGCGACCTTTGACCCCAGGGACACCAGAATTGGAGCAGAGGATCCCCAGGGGCCTCTAAACAATAATCCAGAGGGGAAAAAAACAAAGTCTTGTAGAAATTGTTTTTGCTCATTTCAGAATCTCTCAATCAGGAGCTGTAAGACCTGTAGCCCTCTACACCCTCTGAACCAGGAGGACGTTTTGGAGCAAACAATTTTGTAAAAGTCGTGGCAGTCTGAACTTTTTATATGTTGTTTGGGGGCCCCAGACAAGCAGATAGACGTCAGTTTGGTGCAGATCGGACCAGTACTTTCCGATGGGCGGGGCTTTAAAGGATCGCCTTTTCCAACCTTTGAGTGCTCGCCATTGCCACAAAAGTGGACCAAACTGCATGAAACTTGGCCTGTGGGCTCCATATAGGACCTATACCAGTCTCACTGAGTCCCAACTCTGTGGACCCTCTGCAAAGCTAACTAGCTCTGTGGCGGTCGTATCACCACGGGACCAAAAAATCCTAGTAGAGGGCCCTCTGACATGCAACATAGTCAAAAATCAAGTGGAAATTCCAAGAGAAAGTCTTTTGACCTTGTTTGAGTTTGTTTGACCCTTGTTCATTTTGGGCTGCTTGGCAGTAGCCCAAAGGAAGGTCACATGTGTCTGAAACTCGGCACAGGTGATGTGCCAGGTCTCCCGATGAACATACTCATATTTCAGGTCCCTGCCTCACAGCATTTGTGAATTATTTTAAAAAAGCAGTCCTCACAGGCCAGATCACACCCCAGATGGTGACCTTTGACACTTCTGAAGGTTGCACAGGTCTGTAACTTGGCACGGTCGATGCCCCTGACCTCTTGATATATGTCCTCTAATTTCAGCATCCTAGCTCAAAGCGTTTGTGAATTATTTAAAAAAAGGCATTAAAAAAGCAGGGCTCACAGGCCAGATCACACCCCATACGGTGACCTTTGACACTTCTACTTGAATTTCAGCCTCCTAGCTCAAAGTGTTTATGAGTTGTTAAAGAAATTATAGTTTCCCACCGTTTTGCAATTCAAATGAGAGGAAGAAAATTCATTTTTGGGCTACTTTTTATAAAATGTGTCTTTTTGGCTGCCGCGCGGCAACCTTTGACCCCAGGGACACCAGACTTGGAGCAGAGGATCCCCAGGGGCCCCTAAACAATAATCCAGAGGGGAAAAAAAATAAAGTCCAGTAGGAATTGTTTTTGCTCGTTTCAGAATCTCTCAATCAGGAGCTGTAAGACCTGTAGCCCTCTACACCCTCTGAACCAGGAGGACGTTTTGGAGCAAACAATTTTGTAAAACTCATGGAAGTCTGAACTTTTTATATGTTGTTCGGGGGCGCCAGACGAGCAGATAGACGTCAGTTTGGTGCAGATTGGACCAGTACTTTCCGTTGGGCGGGGCTTTAAAAGATCGCCTTTTCCGACCTTTGAATGCTCGCCATTGCCACAAAAGTGGACCAAACTGCATAAAACTTGGCCTGTGGGCTCCATATAGGACCTATACCAGTCTCCCTGAGTCCCAACTCTGTGGACCCTCTGCAAAGCTAACTAGCTCTGTGGCGGTCATATCACCACGGGACCAAAAAATCCTAGTAGAGGGCCCTCTGACATGCAACATAGTCAAAAATCAAGTGGAAATTCCAAGAGAAAGTCTTTTGACCTTGTTTGAGTTTGTTTGACCCTTGTTCATTTTGGGCTGCTTGGCAGGAGCCCAAAATGAAAGGAAGGTCACACGTGTCTGAAACTCGGCACAGGTGATGTGCCAGGTCTCCCGATGAACATACTCATATTTCAGGTCCCTGCCTCAAAGCGTTTGTGAATTATTTAAAAAAAGCAGGCCTCACAGGCCCGATCACACCCTAGATGGTGACCTTTGACACTTCTGAAGGTTGCACAGGTCTGAAACTTGGCACGGTCGATGCTCCTGACCTCTTGATATATGTCCTCTAATTTCAGCATCCTAGCTCAAAGCGTTTGTGAATTATTTAAAAAAAGGCATTAAAAAAGCAGGGCTCACAGGCCAGATCACACTCCACACAGTGACCTTTGACACTTCTACTTGAATTTCAGCCTCCTAGCTCAATGTGTTTATGAGTTGTTAAAGAAATTATAGTTTCCCACCGTTTTGCAATTCAAATGAGAGGAAGAAAATTCATTTTTGGGCTACTTTTTGTAAAATGTGTCTTTTTGGCTGCCGCGCGGCAACCTTTGACCCCAGGGACACCAGAATTGGAGCAGAGGATCCCCAGGGGCCCCTAAACAATAATCCAGAGGGGAAAAAAACAAAGTCCTGTAGAAATTGTTTTTGCTCGTTTCAGAATCTCTCAATCAGGAGCTGTAAGACCTGTAGCCCTCTACACCCTCTGAACCAGGAGGACGTTTTGGAGCAAACAATTTTGTAAAAGTCGTGGAAATCTGAACTTTTTATATGTTGTTCGGGGGCCCCAGACGAGCGGATAGACGTTGATTTGGTGCAGATCGGACCAGTACTTTCCGTTGGGCGGGGCTTTAAAGGATCGCCTTTTCCAACCTTTGAATGCTCGCCATTGCCACAAAAGTGGACCAAACTGCATGAAACTTGGCCTGTGGGCTCCATATAGGACCTATACCAGTCTCACTGAGTCCCAACTCTGTGGACCCTCTGCAAAGCTAACTAGCTCTGTGGCGGTCGTATCACCACGGGACCAAAAAATCCTAGTAGAGGGCCCTCTGACATGCAACATAGTCAAAAATCAAGTGGAAATTCCAAGAGAAAGTCTTTTGACCTTGTTTGAGTTTGTTTGACCCTTGTTCATTTTGGGCTGCTTGGCAGGAGCCCAAAATGAAAGGAAGGTCACACGTGTCTGAAACTCGGCACAGGTGATGTGCCAGGTCTCCCGATGAACATACTCATATTTCAGGTCCCTGCCTCAAAGCGTTTGTGAATTATTTAAAAAAAGCAGGCCTCACAGGCCCGATCACACCCTAGATGGTGACCTTTGACACTTCTGAAGGTTGCACAGGTCTGAAACTTGGCACGGTCGATGCTCCTGACCTCTTGATATATGTCCTCTAATTTCAGCATCCTAGCTCAAAGCGTTTGTGAATTATTTAAAAAAAGGCATTAAAAAAGCAGGGCTCACAGGCCAGATCACACCCCAAACGGTGACCTTTGACACTTCTACTTGAATTTCAGCCTCCTAGCTCAATGTGTTTATGAGTTGTTAAAGAAATTATAGTTTCCCACCGTTTTGCAATTCAAATGAGAGGAAGAAAATTCATTTTTGGGCTACTTTTTATAAAATGTGTCTTTTTGGCTGCCGCGCGGCAACCTTTGACCCCAGGGACACCAGAATTGGAGCAGAGGATCCCCAGGGGCCCCTAAACAATAATCCAGAGGGGAAAAAAAATAAAGTCCTGTAGAAATTGTTTTTGCTCGTTTCAGAATCTCTCAATCAGGAGCTGTAAGACCTGTAGCCCTCTACACCCTCTGAACCAGGAGGACGTTTTGGAGCAAACAATTTTGTAAAAGTCGTGGAAGTCTGAACCTTTTATATGTTGTTCGGGGGCGCCAGACGAGCAGATAGACGTCAGTTTGGTGCAGATCGGACCAGTACTTTCCGTTGGGCGGGGCTTTAAAGGATCGCCTTTTCTGACATTTGAGTGCTTGCCATTGCCACAAAAGTGGACCAAACCACATGAAACTTGGCCTGTGGGCTCCATATAGGACCTATACCAGTCTCCCTGAGTCCCAACTCTGTGGACCCTCTGCAAAGCTAACTAGCTCTGCTTGGCAGTAGCCCAAAATGAAAGAGTGGCCATCGCAGAGATCTTTTCAGTGTGCATATCTGATGATGTGTGTTTCTGTCGTCAGGAGTCGCACTAACTGCATTACGACCTGTGTATGCACACCACAAGATTTCACTTCCAAGCCCTTCCTGACAGATGTGCCTAGTCTCCCGATAAACATACTCATATTACAGGCCCCTGCCTCAAAGCGTTTGTGAATTATTTCAAAAAAGCAGGCCTCACACCCCAGACAGTGACCTTTGACACTTCTGAAGGTCACATGGGTCTGAAACTCGGCACGGTCGATGCCTTTGACCTCCTGATACACATACTCTAATTTCAGCATCCTAGCTCAAAGCATTTGTGAATTATTTGAAAAGCAGCTGGGATTTAAACACTGGGTTTTTAAAAGAATTAGTGTGTTGGACTCAGTGTGCAGGCTTTTCTCAGTGTTGTTTTTTACCCACCCTTGCACACAGATGTGATGTGTATGTAACTGCACTCATTTTGGTTTGTCCAGGAATAATATAACTAATTCCCTGCATGATTCAATTCAGTATTTAACACAGGTATTGCACTACTATTCAGCATTATCAGGTATACTGAACAGCTGATCAGCTGCTTTTTAGTGCTGGTTAGTCATGTGAAATTGACAAGAGTAGTTCAGTTCAGTTTTATTGTCAACAAATGAATTACTGATACATACATAACAATTACTAGGTAGTTGGCCTGCCGTCTTAAGGCCCTGACACACCAAGCCAACGATTGGCCGTCGACTAAGTCTGGCCATCGGTGAGCATCTGTCGGCCTAGTTTTTGTGGTGTGTCCCACGCTGTCGGCCTGTGGCATCGGTGGCTTTTCAGCCAATTGAGCATGTTGAATCAGCGGTGGAGCTAGTCGGTGGAAGAGAAAACTCTGATTGGCTGTTTAGGTTTTATTCCCTTGCCCCTGTAGCGAGTGAATCTGCCAGTAGTGAAACCGGGGCTAACCAGTGCTTCCTCCACAGGCTCCACTTCACTCAGCTGCCCCACAGACCCGCTGCTTCTTCCCACTTCAAGCTGAATAACAAACTGGAGCTAGCTGGGAGCGGCTAGCAGAGCATGATGGAGGAAAGCACAGCCAGTTAGCCTCTGCTAGCTTCCCAGCTAGCCCCGGCAACACAAAGACACTTTAGTTGATCAATAATTATTAAATAAAATAAGATAAACTTCTCACACTAGGGAGATTCAATTGTTCCAACAGGTCAAGAGTCAAATGCAAAGAAAAAAGTGACTGAGTGTTAAATAAGACAAAAACAAGGTATAAATAAAAATAAAATCAAACTATAAAACCTGTATACACAATATATATACCTGTTACTATGCAGATGTGACCATGATGGATAATTGCAGAGGATATTTGCACCAGTAATACAGTCAGATACACAAAATGGGTTATGTAACACAAGGAGGTCTCAAAACAGGCAAAAGTCCATGCACACAAGGCTGGAGAGTTTTTAGGAAGCAGGTCAGTGGGTCAGGAGACTGATTAGGTGATGGGTTAGGGTGGGAATAACTACAACTGGTGGACGGGTAATAAAAATAGGGTCTGAAATGACAAGAGAGATTAGTAAAGCATGGTAATATGAATGAGCATGAGAAATGAATTAGAAAGCAGATAAATTAGATGGAGGTCAGTCTGCTTGATCTGCTTTGAACACTTTGAACTAAAGAATTATACAAGCCTACAAAATTACATGCAAAAAAATGTTTTGGATATATCCAAAGTAATACTTGCTAGTTATACAGGATAATTGTGAGGCCTCTTTGGGAAAGCTATTAGCAGGCTGCTTTACCAGATGAAATTTGTAGTTGTCCTCACCATTACCTTACAAAATTGCTCAACTTGGACATAGATATTTTACCATTTAATTCGATATAATACACACAAGGCTAAACGTCTGGGAAGTTAACTAATTAGATTAACTATGTTTTAAAAAATAACAACTATATGTTGAAAAAAACATAAATGAAGAGAAAAAAAAAAGTTTTAGAAAATAATTTTCAGCAACTGGTGTCTAAGATTCTGGCTAAAGCCTTTATAAGAAGACAGACTTTTCTTTTCAACTCCTGGATGTCTAGGAGCAACTCAAAAACATATGAGCATTGTATTTCAGTTTGTAGAAGTAGTATTATTTATAGTAGTATGCATACTACTTGTGCTAATAGAGGAAGCAGTAGTACCTGTACTAGTAGTACTGATGTTATTTGTTTGTTTATTGTTTATGTTGTTCTAATATAATATTTCACTATAATTTATAATATAATTAAATTGTTAGATGTGACAAATGCTCTATTTGCTGTTTTTCCAGTTTAAATGCACTGCTTGCCTCAGCTCTTCATTTTGTTCCTGTTCAGCCCCACAGTCATGTTCTCACATGACTAAAGCAGCCAATCAGAAAATTTCTCAGCCTCAGCCAATCAGAAAATTGGATTGCTCCTACACCGTCTATATCAAATTTCACCTGCAGTTCACGAGTGTGTCCACTAGGGGAGCCCAAGATCACACACACGCACACACACTTTTGACTTTACTATTTTTTTGAGGACATTCTCTGAAACTTATACAGGCCACCTAGTGGCATTAAAGGAGCTCATCTAAGCATTTTCCTTGTGCGGACCAGGCAAAATGTCCTCACAAGGGAAAATGTCCTCACAAGAAAGGTTGTTTGTCAGGGGTTGGTCCGCACAAGTATAGCAAGACAAACACACACACACACACACACACACACACACACACACACACACACACACACACACACACACACACAAAGACACACACACATAACCTCTCTCGCTTTCTCTTTGTCTCTCATGGTTGTTATTGGAGGACAACAAGAAGGCTTGAAAATGTGATTGTCCTTAAATCCAGAATGCACATTATCAAGTGGTACAAAATCCACTTAGTTGACAATAAGATGTGATTCTGAATAAAAAATCAGCTCAATTAGTCATTACCCTGTTAGCATATTTTATGAATACTTTAATTAAAGATACTTATTTTGAAGATATTTTAATTGTCTCGCATTACTAGTTCAAGATTATGCTGCTACAGTTTGATTTAAAGATTGATGAATTATATCCAGCAGATTATGGAGAAATGAACAGGACTGTGAGATTAACCCAGCATTAGGTTGTGTAACTTTCAATCTCAAATTAGATACAATCATTAAGAAAAAGTAACATCTACTGTATCAATAAATTAATGTTGAAAGAGTTGTATGTAAGAAATCTAAAGCAAATAGTCATAAAATCATCCTAATATG
This sequence comes from Epinephelus awoara, assembly GCA_035609425.1. Classification (NCBI taxonomy): domain Eukaryota; kingdom Metazoa; phylum Chordata; class Actinopteri; order Perciformes; family Serranidae; genus Epinephelus; species Epinephelus awoara. The sequence continues at coordinate 4,634,258 of CM069304.1, read as the reverse complement.
TCACAGAGACTAAGGAATAATGTTCATATAACATACTGATCTCACCGACAACAATACTGTAGTACAGCCAGAATATTTGCATCTAAAAAATTATTTTGCAGTCTGCAAATCATGTTTATGTTTTGAATTGGACACGACTCGCGGCAGTATTTTTAATTTGAGTGCAGTAACCGTTTTGGCATTCTTACATTCTTACATACAGCGCCTTTGAAGTGTATGAGTGTATGTTTGCATCTTTATGCAACATGCATGTTTTGATAACATTTTTAATTAAAAATTAAAAAGTGATGTTCCCTTTCAAAATTGTTTCATTTGAATCATTTTTGAGGCTTGTGGTGGTAAAAAGAAATCTTCAGAATTTCACCAAAAAAGCAAAGATAAAAGCTCCTAAAAACAATCAGAGTACAGGCAAAAATATTTATTTTAGAGTGTAGCAGTTACAAAATTAGCTGATTGGAACATTGGGGCTGATCCACCAATATCTTTTTTCTTACATTTTTACATAGTTTGAAGTGGAGGTAGCCTACTTCTGCAGAAAGTGAAAGCTCACCAGGTAGAGCAGACGCCCCATGTACAAAGGCTGTGTCCTCCCTGCAGCGTCAGCAGGTTTGATTTCAACCCACATCCCCTTGCTGCATGTCACACCTGAATAAGAAAATATTGGTGAACATCAGAATCTTTGTGAAAACTGCGTAAGTGGGCTGAAGAAGAAATTTCTCCCTAAGAGCAGTTGGTGAGTGAGGCTCTGTCATTATTTGTGGCTAATATAAAGCACTTCCTGCACCAGAGGATTTTCTAGGGAAAGCCCAACATGGCACCAACTGTTGAGATCATAAAATATAAAAACTGTCTGTGTATGCATTCATGTACAAAATATGTTAGATGCATCAGGGCTATAAACAGATGTACATTCCTAGTCCCAGAGTGATATTCATGTTCTCCTTCGCTTAACTGACATTCAGCCAGTCAGCAAGAAACACTGCTGGCCCAAACTCTGTCCATTATACTCTCTCTTGTTATTCCATTTGCAACTCAACTAGACTGATTTAATTCCCTTTCTACCTTCACACTTTACAAATGGTTCCCTCCTCTCCTACCTGACCTGGTGGGCCTCTGGCGGGGTATGCCCGGTACGTGGGTACATTGTAACTGCTGAGCTGGCTGCTGGAGTAACTGTTTCACTCCAGGAGCGCTGAAAGCATGTTTGGAACGCATTACCCCTATCTGGCCTCCTGAAAATGAAGTCAGGGTGGAAAAGACAAAATTGCAATATCCCCTTGACATTGAGATGTTTTTGTGTTTTATGCATTCCAGTCATTCTGTACAACTGGAATGCTGAGGTACCTTGAACAGAATCCATTTAGCTTCATACATCATGACCTATGTTTGTGAACAGAACCCTTTCTCCACATTATCAAACACATTGGTGTTTGATTGGAATGGGCTGACAGCGCAGTGAGATAACAGCAGTGTGCAGAGTGTCCTCAATTAGTAGGATGCACATATTGACAATAAACTCTCTACACAAAGGTAGAAATCCATTTTAACCCCACTCAGTGCTCTGTCACCTGAGGTTTATTCTTTGTTAGGTCACTGCCTTTGGACTTGTGCTTCTGTGTGTGTGTGTGTACGGTCTGTGTGTGAATGCATGTACATTACAGTAAACAAATCTTCCTCATAATGGGATTTGTTTTGTGAACGTGCTCCAAGTCATGATCTCACCTCCTTATGGCGATCTCTCTCTCTCTCTCTGTTTAAATCCCATTGGCTCCTCACTCTCTTACTGGAGTCATTCTTATAGGTTTAGTAATGATTTTAGATGTAGCTCTTTCACACATCTGCCTTTAGCTCTGAAGTACTCCAGCAAAGCCCCACGGCCAGTCCTGCACTCCAAACCCCTCTAGTTCTGCAGTCTGACAGAAATACCACAACGTGAAAACAGTGTCAAGGGAGACCAGACATTATTTTCAAAAGCAGCATTACTCTCCCATTGTCTTGCGAAATTCCATCTTGGAAAATAAAACATTTAAACCTGTGTAGTGCAAGTCTTCACCAATGATGATGTTGTTGAGACAAAGTCCTCGTATTTTTTCTTCTGACTGTGTCCACCTTGAAACTGTGCTGATTGTATAGATCTGTGCTGCCTGGATGTAGATGTCTGTAAAGCATCCATGTTTTAGAATTTGTAGCTTCTTGGCAGTAGCATCCACATTTGAAGCTTTGGCTGTCATGGCTATAACTTAGTGTTCTGTTCTGCAGGCAGTCCACCACCTGCTCACTGGTTTTGTTGATACTGAGCTCCAGGTGATGGTGTTGCACCATGTGGAAAAAGCTCTCTATCAATCCTCTGTACTGTACTGTAGTCAGCATCTTATGTGTCAATATGGTGATAACTTCCATTTGCCAAGAAATACACTTAAAACATTTTTATTTAGTTTCTTCAAAGTCCTTACTACGCATACTATATGAGAAAGACTATATGAAAGTTATGCATGTAAACTTAAGCTTGACTGGTTGGTGGACGCATATAATCACCCACGAGGCGGTGATTTTTTTTTTTTTCCTTTGGCTGGAGGCATTGCTTTCAGGTTGTCCCTCTGTCCCTATGTTTGAACAAGGGATGTCAGCTCTAGTTTATTTTAATTTCAAATGGCGAACACCCATTAACTAGTAACTAATTGGTTAATTTTCAGGAAACAAAAAACTGAGTGAAGCACAAGACCCCTTTACTTTTGGCGCTCCTTTGACTTAGTAAGCGTTACAGCTGCATTTCAAAACTATTCATTTAGAGGTGGGGATGTAACTGTCTTTCATTTTATTTTCTGTTGGTTTTGCTGACAGATAGCCAGCTAGTCATGGTAACATGTCAAAACACTGCAGTGGGTAATGTAGTAACCGTTGTTGTGCTACTGAGAAACAATAGAAGCAGCCATGTACATTCGGTGTAAGGAGGAATAAATAGTTAACAAGTCATCTGCTGAGTCCGCATTATTATGTGAAAAGAATACTCTGACGATTTGGGAGTTATGCCCTTTCTCTATCATTTTCATATTGAGACAGCGGTTGGTATGGCACTGTCAGTACATCTTGAGCGGATGGATACACCGGTGAGCAACAGCTGCAGCTGGCTCTGGGACAGGTCGCCAGGTCACTCGGTAAATGGCAAACAAAGAGACGACATGGACAATATTACTCATCCGACTGAAAGCTGTCCATCAGCTCCTGCAGGCCTGGAGCGTTTTTTCCAGTTCATTTTAGCAACATGAAAAAAGTTTCAATCACGCCAGGATTAGTGATTGCTGCAAAGTTTTCATTCCTTGTGATGCACTCTCTGCGGTGGTTTTCCTCCTGATGATATATCTCCCCAACGATGGCAGCACATGATGTGCAGGAAAATAGTAGCGGAGGATTCAGCCTCTCTCATCTCTGCTCAGCATTCAACACATGGAGTTCCTCATCTGTATGCTCCGGCTCAAACAGGTATGGCTCTGGATCTGTGTCCGCTACAAGAAACTCTTCAAAATCGTGTTCAAAGTCGTCCATTGCAGCTGCTAAAATCCGGAGATATCGCTAGGCTAAATAAACAGCTGAGTTTTGTTTACAAGCTACGTCTGTGCCTGCTCACCGGTGTATCCCTCCGCGGATCACAGCGCAGGACGTACTGACCCTCTATCAGCGCAATGCTAACCGCTGAGACCCAGCCACTGGACGTACAGACACAAAAAAGATATCGATCATGTTGTCTCAATATGAAAATGATAGAGAAAAGGCATAACTCCCAAATCGTCGGGGTATTCTTTTATGTGAAGATACACAGTGAAGACATAACATAATCCTAACACAGCAAAGCTGTTACCTGCAGCTGTCGCTTGCAAAGCTAACGCTACTAACGTTAGGTCAGTCCAAGTAATTAGTGGAAACATGCTAACATGCTAACGTTACACACAAGTTAGTAGTAAAGTAAGACCTGTTCATAAATGTTGTAGTGTATCTCTGAATTTCTTATAAACTGAGGACAACTGCCTGCTGTATATTTGTGTTCATGGTCACAGTCACAGATCATTTTACATGATGCTCCTTCATTATCCGCCATGACATCAAAAGTACAACCAAGTCCTCATAGATACATCTCTGGTAAAACTGTTAGGTGTTATGTGTTCAGCAATGCCCGTTGCGTACTGCTTCCTCGAAGAACACTGTAAACACGGCTCCTTCTTCTTCTGTGGTTTAATCGCTGCGGGCCGCTGCAGGTGAGCAGAATCACTTCCACCTCAGGTGCCGTATTCTGGTTTTCTGACTTCCGCTGTGTGTCCGACCCGAGCTAGGCTACGCTAAATAGCCATATAGAGAAAGGCTTTTTTGTTGCTGTTGGGTTCAAATAAATATGTGTATCTTCAAGGGGGGTGATACGAACTAGGGACAGTTTTATTAATGGTAAAAAGTTCCGCACAGCTGCTTTAAATGATCACCTCTGGTTCCTATCGGCATTGATGGGAAAACAACACCCAGTGAACACGCTAATTTTTGCCCCTCAACTGGCGAGATGCAATGACGCACTGCCACAAAACACTGTCTGTCTTCTTCTAAGCAGCGCTCAGACATCATTTCAAATTAGTCTGCACCGCGTTAAAGGAGAGATCGAGTAAGTAAGAGAAAAAAAGAAGTAATCACGTAAAGTTGTCTTTCCTGCTGTCTCATAGCGCTGTCTACTGTTTACATGTTCTCCGGCCTGTCCATGACGCTAACGTGACACACCCACACAAATGAAAAAACCCTACACAAAGATTGGCATACTGCTGCAGAGCCATGCACACAGCACTGCTCTACAGGCAATGGGAAAGTAGTTTATAGCCTACTTTTATTGGGGTTACCCATGTTTTAAAAACCCACATACACATGCTAATTTTGGTAGAAACATTGTATTGGCTGCTCTGCACTGTGTACCACCCAAGTGAGGTGGGAGCTAGCTTTAGCTAGCTAGCTGCACTGCTTATTCTGCGATTACCGCTGTTAACCCCAATCTGATCACAATGTTTGCAAAACTAGCCATGCTAAAACTGCTAACATCAGTAACATAGTGATCAATGCTAAAGAGAGTTTCACTGCTCAAAACGGAGCAACTTACTCACTGGGCAAACTTGGGGGAGAAAGGTTTCCACAGCAACGCTGGTCGGAACGGTAGCAGTAATGGCCCAATGAGCAGCACTGCTAATGCTAGCTTGGTCCTATCAGGCCCATGTGGTGTGCAGTGCAGTAAACTGAGGAGTGGCAAAATTAACCCATAGACTGATGTGTACCTGGTCAAAAATATTCTCGGTGGGTAATAGGGCCGTCACTTTTTCAAAAAATCAAGGTCAAACGAATTTAAAGTGACCCGTAATTCGTTGGAATAAATTTGAATGAATGAAGTCATTCTTTTCTTGCAGCCCTGCGAGAGGGAGCAAATTGCTCTGTTCTTGTGGAGTAGCCTATGTAAAGGCCTTAAGACGGCTGCTTTTTACAAAGTCGACAAACAGCCTTATCTTTGTGCATGACTTTGCCATCTACGGTGTAGAACCCAAAATACTCCCACACGCTGCTTCTCAGATGTTTTGGTGTTGTGATTGTCCACTCAGGATGGCTTTGCTCGCTATTGTCCTCCATTTTCGTAGCAAAACAACACATTAACATTAGCTTTGTTTAGTGATAGGTCAGTAGGGCATGCAATAGGTCAACATGATAGTGAATTCTTAGAGCGCCCTCTGTTGAATCACAAGGCAAACTACATCAAATTGTCTGATGCACCAGAGACTGCAGCCGACATTTCGAACAGGTAATTACAGCTTGAACATGAACTTTTCCACTAATGTCCGAACGAATGTCCGAAACTTGATCAAAAAGTGACAGCCCTAGTGGGTAACCGCATAGCCGACCATTAACATCCTTCATTTGTACATTCGTACATGCGTACAGAAGTCTCATTTGATTTTTGGCACAAACATCCACTTGGACTCAGGGATGAACTAATTAGAATTTGGTGGTCGAAGATCAAAGGTCAAGGTCACTTTGACCTCACAAAACACGTTTTTGGCCATAACTTAAGAATTACTACACTAATTTTGTAAAAAAAAAAACACAGATGTTTAATAGGATAAGATGATGAAGTGATGAAATTTTATGTTCAAAAGGTCTAAGTTCAGCTTAAGTGTGACATCAAAATTTAATTTTCTGGCCATTATTCAATTTCACAACTCAAGAACAGAAGGGGAGACATTTGGTCAGATGCTGAAATGACACTAATCTTGGTCGTCCACCTTGAAATTGTGCTGTTTGTATAGATGTCCTGTGCTGCTGTGGGGAAGATGTGTGTGAAGCATCCATGTTTTCACTGGATGTAAACTGTAACTACAAGTTGACTGGGTTGCTGAGGCATACAGCAGTGAGGCGGTGATTCTGGTTCTTTTTTTGTATGACTTTTCTGCATGTCAAGCAACCTAATACAATAATTTCTGACAAAGTAATTCATGGTCATTCTTCTTTCCCGGTGCATTTTCATTTTTCTATTAAATATCAATATAATTTGATGAGGGCTTTTGCATTCGAGGCTGAAACTTCAGCTGTGGTTACATTTCCTGGAAAACATGTGACCTCCACGCATGTTATTTATGATAAATCAGTCCAAGCTGCCACTGGCATAGCAGGACAGGAGCTGGATGAACTGGGTCATCATTGGATTATCATTTGATATTCATCAAGCAGAGTTGTAGAGAATGATTTGATGCTCTGCTTTGGCAGCCAGTCTAACCAGACATCCCAGCTAACAGAGGAACGTCTAACTGCTCATCTCTAACAATACTTTTTTCAGGAACGCTTGGACTGTTTTGGCTCAGCGGTGACTGTTTGCAGATTCACACATCGCCACAGTGGGGCTGTAAATGTTTGGTAGCAGGTGTAATTAGTGGAGCATTTCTGAAGTTTTGATCAGAGTCATTTCAGGACTAAGGGTTGCAGCAATGAAAGTAAGTAAATGAGTTTCCAGTGTTTAAAGCTGATGTTTGTTTTTATCCTCTGATGTTAGATCTCCTTTTCTTGAACAGAAAAACATACACACAAACACACACTTTGCGTCTTTTTTGAAGCAGCACAGGGAGGGATTTAGTCAGCGCCGCAGGTCCCATGCAGCTCTGTGTCCTTGTGGCCTCTCTTGGCTCCCACATGTCCTCCTCAGTAAGGCTGGCTATTTGCTTGGATTTCCATTCTCCTCTCCAGCAATAGGCCTTTTTAATCCATCTCATGTGTGGATGGCACATGTGAAGTCATCACAGCTGATGCAACCTACACTTTTCTTTCCTTTTTTGTTTGTTTGAGGTATTTGGCTGCAACCTGAGAGCAGGTCATTTAGCAGAGTGGAGGTTAAAGTTTTATTTTTGGTGACTCTATTTCTACTTTGCAAGTGTGGTGGACTGCGAGCGAGCGCACTCTGTGGTTATTTATTGTTGGGTGAATTTTTAAATGCGGTTTGGTAGCCTAGATTTGAAGTTGCTTCCCACTTATTTGCTGCGCTTGCAAAGCACCAGTTATTGACACACTTAATTTATTGTGCTTTGAGGTGTAATGCCTTGATGTCCTTTGACTCTCTATTAATTGTCTGCTTGCAAGAACTGCAGATTTCTGCAGCTGAGCACTTTCTATAAAATGCCACTGTGCACAAGCAGAGAGAGGACTTTACATGTGGAAGGAAAAAAAAACCGCTCGCCCACAAGTGCACCCCTTCCCTTTTTTCTGTTACCTCCTGCCCTCTTCCTCTGCTCTGCTTCTTTTTGCTTCCTCTATCCCTCCATCCCTGCTCTTTGTCCTGGGAGCGTACCAACCAGAGAGGGGGAAGAGGAGGAAAGAAGGGGGAGGGGTGAGCCAGCATGTCAGACAGGGGAGAGGAGGGAAAAGGGAGAGAATAGCATGTGGCGGACGGACTGAGAGAGCAGACCTTGAGGCCAGCAGAAGAACAAGACTGAAAGAAAATTGCTTTTTGTCTATTTTTTTTTAATTTTTTTTTTTTTTATTTTGCAACTGGTCGTTGCCTCCCACTACATCCTACTGCTAATGAAATTGGGTGGTAAAGTTCTGCTGGGTGCCAACCATCAGGGAGAGGGAACCATCTAGAGAAAGAAGATGAGGAAATCAGTAAAGGGCATAACAATGGTAGGGTGGGAGAGAAGGCAAAATGGAGGAGATGAAAGCAGTCCCGTTGAGGAATCCACCAAATAACAACCTCCCTTCATCCACCACCACCTTCACCGCTGCTGCTGCCTCTGCTAATATTGTTGCCTCCCGCCCTCTGTCTCTGAATCCCACCCTGGGAGAGCTGACACTGTATATGAAAGTAAGTGGAGAGCTGACATTTACTTCCTGCTGAGGGAAACTTTGTTCTGGACCTACAAAACAGGACTCTGCAAGAGGGGATGTACATTCACACACACACACACGCACTTGCAAAGAGAAATAGAGACTGGGACAGGTGTTGGAGTGTTAAGGAGGGGCAAACTCTGAGCATGGAGCTGCACGGCATGAATGGAAGCAAAGTGTAAGAACTAAAATTAGGAGTGGAAACCAAATTTAAAGTGAGTACAATGTTCCTTTCTGTCTTTTTGACTGTGCCATTTAGCTCTTTTCTTTCATTTCTCTGCCGCTGCTCTGCAGTTATCGGAGCAGTGCTTCCCCCCTGTCCTTGTGTGCCTGCAGGACTCATCAAAATTGCTTGTGTCCAATATATGGCTGTTGGATTTAGATATTTTTCCTTTGTTTGAGGGACAGTGCAACTTCTCCCCTCTCTTTGGAAAATTACCACCACGGATGCAATTTCTCTTGCTTTTGGGAATGTAATGAGCCTTTTCTTAGGATGTAAACAAGAAAGCACAGACCACTCATTGATGTGTGTTTTCCAATATGACCATATACAGCTTGAGGACTGGGCGAACGTTATAATTTTCAAATCCCAGTAATTTTTCTAGTTTTCACAGTGATCTTTTTGGGGTTATATTGCCTTTTTACTGTCCGCATAATGTAGAGTTTCAATCTAGCACACCCAGAACAGCTTCTTTCATATATTTTGTGAAAGAAAACCTGTTCTCCCTTTAATATTCTGGTGTGTATAGTTATGAAAATCCAGTTTGCCCAGGACTGGCAAGATTGCGGCTGCTTTTGCTGTTAAGCTTTGCCGGGGCCATGGGGACAATGTGTGCTAGTGCAGTGCAGGTTGGATTGAAATCAAATTATAATGTGGTGAGTTGCATGCATTGCAGAAAACAGGCCTTGTAAATAGTAGACAACCTGTCCAGCAGGCCACTCAGTTTGGGTGCACTGGATCTGGCAGTGGATCTCATCATAAGTTGTAATTTGGCAAACTGCTGGCCAGAAGCAGAGGCGTTTGCTGAAATGGTGAAACTGTCATGTAGAACAGGCACTAGTCTTTGTATCTAGTGTCTTCAACTCCTCTTAAAATAATATTTCTGCAACTGTAGAATAGTTCTGAAAATGCAGCTGGGAACCAATCACAGTATGCTTCCTCACAAGCTTGCTCAATGTCGAGTTTCATTTCTAAAGGCTCTGACAGCAGATGTATAGTAGACAGTTAAGGACTAGAAATGTGTCTCAACATTTTACTCTCACAATATGACATGTCTTCCTCTAAAATCCAAAAAGTGGAGCTGCACATGTTTGTACTCATACATGTACCATGTGACTTTTGTGAGGTGAGACGACAGAGGTAAAACAACTAATTCATTTAAAGCCTGCAGGGAAAACACAGTAATGTCAGGTCACCCTCTGGTGGTTGTGTTAAAGGATTATTGTGGAGTCCTGTATGTGGAACTGACTATACTGTAGCTAGTGCTAGTGAGATTTTAAAGGTTTTGTGACATGCTGGGTATTTTCAATAACATATATTACGATATATATATATATGTGTGTGTGTATATATATATATATATATATATATGTGTGTATATATATATATGTGTGTATATATATATATATATATATGTGTGTTTATATATAATATATATATATGTGTGTGTGTATACATATATATATATATATATATATATATATATATATATGTGTGTATATACAGTCATGGAAAAAATTATTAGACCACCCTTGTTGTCTTCAATTTCTTGTTAATTTTAATGCCTGGCTCAACTAAAGGTACATTTGTTTGGACAATTATAATGATAACAACAAAAATAGCTCATGAGAGTTTAATTTAAGAACTAAGAACTATTCATTTTCCATGGTTTTCTTGATAATAACCAAAATTACTTAAATTCTTACATCAATAGCTATGGCATTGTACCGCCAAAACACTACTTTTAAGCATTCCATGTTTTCTTTTCTGTTTGCTTTAAACACATGATACACACAAGAGTTAATACTTGATTGCATAACCATTGTTTTTGATGACTGCAGCCATGCGTCTTGGCATGCTCTCCACCAGCTTCTGACATTGTTCTGCTGTCACAGCAGCCCATTCCTGTTGGACAAATTCAAACAAATTGTCTTTGTTGTTGGGCTTGTGGTTCTCCATTTTGAGTTTGATGATTTTCCACAGGTTTTCAATTGGATTAAGATCTGGTGATTGAGCAGGCCAAGGCATGGTGCGAATGTTGTGGTTCTCCATCCAGGCTTTAACTGACCTTGCCGTGTGGCAAGGGGCATTGTCTTGTTGGAAAATCCAGTCATTCGAGGCAGGAAAGAGTTTTCCAGCTGATGAAAGAAGACTGTTTTCAAGGGTAGTCCTGTACATGACCTGGTTCATTCGGCCTTCACACAATTGCATTTACCCTGTTCCACTCAGACTGAAACAACCCCAGATCATGACTGATCCACCCCCATGTTTTACTGTAGGGGCAAGACAGTCTGGGTTGTAAGCTTCTCCAGGCTTCCTCCTAACCAGTAAGTTGGCTGGAGTGGGCATCAATTCAAAATTGGATTCATCACTGAAGAGAACCTTAGCCCAATTATCAACAGTCCAATCCTTGTGGTCTCGAGCAAAGAGTAACCGGGCCTTCCTCTGCCTTTCATTGATGAAGGGCTTCTTGCGTGCTCTGTGTGACTTCAAACCAGCTTCAACTGTCCTTGCCGAACAAGTCACATTTCTCGACAGTGCCCACTCATTTTTAAGGTCCCTGGAGGTCTGACGACGATTCCTGACACAGGAACGGATGAGTGCACGGTCATCTCGTGGGGTAGAAAGACGTTTCCTGCCACGGCCAGGTAGCAATTTGGTAGTGCCATGTTCAGCTTGTTTTTTTTTTTGTCGTAATGAACGGCTGTCTTGGAGATCTTCAGTTTTTTCGCTACCTGTCTCTCACTCATGCCAATTTCCAGCAATGCCAAGATGGCTGCCTTTGTGGCTTCACATAATTCTTTTGTTTTAGGCATTATGTGAGAGCTGACAACTTCTGAGTTGTGCTACGGCTTGAATGTAAGCAGGAAACCACTCTAGGCCTTTGCATGTGCAGTGCTGCTTGTGACATGAAATGGCCTCTTATATACCCTGGGAATCAATTAAGCTTAAGAATGTCAAATGGGCCATAAAGTATTATGTGACCAGCTGCATTTTTTGTTGTGTTCATTGTATTATACGTTTAGTGGTACCAGATATTAGAATGAACAAGAAATTGAAGACAACAAGGGTGGTCTAATAATTTTTTCCATGACTGTATGTATATATATATATATATATATATATACATATATGTGTATATATATATGTGTGTATATATATATATGTGTGTGTATATATATATATGTGTGTGTATATATATATGTGTGTATATATATATATATATAGAGAGAGAGAGAGAGAGAGAGAGAGAGAGAGAGAGAGAGAGAGAGAGAGAGAGAGAGAGAGAGAGAGAGAGAGAGAGAGAGAGAGAGAGAGAGAGAGAGAGAGAGAGAGAGAGAGAGAGAGTTAAAGGAACTAAAACTTAAAACGCTGTCAACACCTGTATTATCTAATAAGATGAAGTTTTCAGTCTGTTTATCGCACTCCAGATGTTTATATTGCAGCAACATGTAGCTTGTGTACTAAAAAAAGCAGTTGATTTGATTATTGTATTGGGCTGCCAATAGTTTATTCTGTATTTGCAGTATTAATAATTTTGATTTTTTAAAAATCAGTACTTCTATGTATTGATACAATATTGCCACACAAAATATTACTATGCTGTATTGATTTTTCTCCCACCCCTAACATTTTGGCCTCTTTCATATAATAAAAACTAGGGATGCACAATACTGGATATTTTGCCAATGTGCCAGGGCCGTGCCTGACCAATTTGGCACCCTAGGCAAGAGATACGAATATTTGACAAACTGGGCTTTTACAATATATTAATCAAATAGCTGTTGATTGTGAAACCATCATGGCATAACCATAATAGCACCTAACATTACAGCCTGCCTTGATCTAATGGCATTTTAAACACAGCAAACAGCCAAAATATAAAAAATGCAACTGTAACATCACAAATCTGAAAATTGGAAAACATAAATATACAGTATATTAAGATATGCCTAGTTGGTAAACAGTGAGTGGTTTGTGCAGCAGCACACTAAACATTAAAAGAAAAGATAGGCCAATATATTAAATTATGTTGCTTATTCATTCCCTCAAAACTGACATTAACTTTAACTGAATGCTGAACGTATTTCTAAAACAAGTGGCTAATGAAGTTGCAGTAACATTGATGTTACGTAGTAGTAGCCTAACTGCTAATCATTAGCGGCTAATGAGCTGACGTTAGCTTGCAAGTGCTTCAGTAACTGTAACTTACGTTGTGATTCTACCATTTTAAATGAAGTGTTTCATCACATCACATCATTACCTCGGTCTCGTTCATGTTTCTCCTCCTTCTTTTCTTTTTTTTTTTTTTTTGTACTGCGCCCCAGAGGGCTTTTGCCTCTTCATGACGATGGCACCTGACTGTCAATTTGTCACCAAAGACGGTGGATAAACCAAGACAGTCCACTGCAAGTCAGTTTCCTGTATCAGTGTCACGTGGGGTTCGTGAACACCACACTCCTTTAGGAGACTAACAGCAGGTCCTAAGTCCATTGACTTCAGTGGGAGAAATGAACCTGCCCCATAGTCACGGAAGCAAATACTGGACCCATTTATCACAAGCCACATATCTTCAGAACATTCCGACACCAAAATGGCAAATTTCAGACGGACAAATCAGAAGAAAATTTACTTTGTTCAAGACCTGTCTCTGTCTCAACAACACACTCTCCGCGAGATCTGGCAACAGATATCTTGTCTCTGGTGCTGAAATCAGTCCAGTTTCACCAAAGATACTGGATTAAAAAATATTTTTCCAGCGGATATCTTAGTTACAACATGATTGAGCTAGCAAAGCAGTTTTGTATTGCTATGTGTGGTATTTATTCAGTTTTGGGAAATCACAATGTCTAGAAAGCATCAGTGGCTGCAGCTGACAGGGACAGCTAACAGCAGCAGCAAAGCTAACATCAGGACGTCATCTGTTAAAAGCCTCCTGTTGTCGGATACGACATGAAACTACTCCAGTTAGCTCAATCATGTTGTAACTAAGACATCCGCTGGAAAAAATATTTTTTTCACTGACCGTTTATTTATTTAGCTTATGGCCAGTAAGGGTATACACATGTTGACAGAAGCGAGGTTGGGGATACTTGTCTTCGATTGGCGGTTCTCCATCATCTTTGAATGGGGTACGGGGGACAACGCCTACTTAGGAGACCGGAAATGTATACTGTTTCATACAATGGGAGTATATCTTTGTTGTCACTCAGCAGCATCACATTACAGAAGACGGCAGGTAGCGGGGGGAGGGGGGCGTGGTTAGGGTCTGTGGCGAAATTGATGCTGCCTGCCAGAGAGGCAAAAGGATGCCAGGCAGGCACAAATTTAAATTAGAAATATTATTTCATTATTATTTAAAGACATATGGCTATATGTACTGTTGTTATTTTGTTGTGTATTCCTTGTCTAATTTTTCGAATAGAATGGGGAAGGGAGAAAAAAAAAAAAGACACCTCACTCCCTGGCGCCCTCTGGCATGCTGGCTCCTATAGCTTTTGCCTAACCTGCCTAGGGGTGGCACGGCCCTGCGATATGCCAGTATATACCAACTTATTTGGCCTTATATTATGCATGCGTACTCTTACCATGATGGCCCACCAGCAGATGGAGACATGAAATACAATGCTTTTCAATGTATGTAATATTCATTCATTGTGCAAAATAAGAAGAAGCATGTTGGGCAATTCTGATTTTAAAGCCAATATCAGCCGATACTGATGACATGCATGCCAATATTATAGTGAATCCCTATTGAAAACACATAATTGCTTCATTACTATTGGCATTTAAGGGAAGCTTATCATCCTGGTGACTACACTCTGGCGCTGCTCGGTGGCAACGGGTGTCTGTGGCACTAACTAACTAAGTAGGAGAGTTGCCAGATACTTATACTGCTGAGCTGCAGTCTGCAGGCTCCCATTTAATGATGGTGGAAACAAGAGAAAAGTCAGTGAACTGTCTGGACTCTTAAGTCTTCTTCCTTCTCATCGAGCAAAAGACTGACAATTACTTAACTTGTAGAAACCTAGCTATACCTATCTTTATGATTACTCTGACAGCCCATTATGTACAAAACTAATAATAGCAGGAAATAGACGCAGATGTGAAGAGACCAGGCTAAGAGTCTACAGTCATGCTAGTAGTTCTGTGAGACTACTCAGGCACAGTGTGATGGCCAAAACACAAAACCTCCTATCTGCAGAATGATCCAGGAAAAGTGGGGGGAAAACTTCCTATCTGCACTTTGCAAGGCACTAATACCTCGTCGGTATTGTTAACACATAATATAGTAATATAGTCCAAAAACAGTGTATTATGAATTGGCTATCCTTACCAAATAGCATTCTGCAAGAAACCCACAAGTTTTTTTCAGTTTTCTCAAAAAAGTGCATTTTCTGACCACAGGTTTTGCTCTTCAGCCATAAATAATAATGCTGGCATGCTAACCTGCTTACAAAGATATTCTAACACCCAGATGTTCAACAGGTAGAATGTTACCATGTTTACCCAACAGATGTATAAAGAGACCTGGATACAGCATTGAGGTGGGCCCAGGTCATTCCTGTGAAAGTTGCTCTGTCGCATATGACGCCAAAATGGTTCAATTGCCACGTATAAAATTACCCAGATGATCAGCACTCCTCCTGCACAGTGTGGCCCGTAGAGCAGGCGCATTAGAGACCTCTGCCAGCCGAACTGGCTTTTCCCGATGTAGCGCTTTGTTTACTTGAATGGGGGTAAAATTTTTCAGTCAAGTCTTTTTGGGCCATAGGGCATAATGTGACAATGTAATTACACTGTTTGGCTAGTGCAAAAATTGTCTTCAAAGACTGGTGCACTTATTGGGGGACTGGTTTACTATCTGAGCTTAGTATGTTAACATGCTACCATTTGCTAATGGCACTAAACACAAAGTGTAGCTGGGGCGGATGGTAATGTATTTAGTTTTGTAGGTATTTGGTGATAAACCACAAAATTGAGGGAATAAAATTTTGACTTGACATTCCAGCTTAAGGAGAACATGAATGTCAGAACCAACTTTCATGATGATCCATCCAATAGACCTCGACGATGCTGCTAGCATGGATAAAAATCAGCTTACCAACAAACAATATAAAATCCATGCTAAAACCTGAAGGCCACTGATGTGTGAGAACGTGCGGCTGAATACATTTAAAAGCTGAAAAGAAGTTGACGAGGTGTATTCCATCATTGTGAAAACATCCCAGATAATGAACATGTTGAACACAGATTTGTAATGTTGCTTTTAGCCTGTCTTACAGCACAGCTTTGAGATTTCCTACAATCTATATTAAAAAAGCAAGGCTTTGTCTGTTTGTTACAGCGGCAGTGATCTCAGTCAATCAAGGCTATTGCTCGTCTCCTCAGTCCCAGTTGGTCATTGGGCAGCTGTCCTTTTTCTTAAATATACATCCAAACCCTTAAATGTGTGCCTCTGTGGGCTCACTTGTATCATTTGTGTTATTTCTTTTGCTGGCTGCTTTGTCAAGAGATTGGCTTTTGCTTGTGCATTGAGTGCATAAGATTTCTGGGTTGCTCACTGCAGATACTGAACAACAGAGAGGTAATTAGGTCATTTGCTGTCATACTAGTTTGTGTCTCTGAAAAGAGACACGACAACAGAAAAGGGCATTGTGGTTCTGTGAAAGCTCTATGTAGTACAGCTCCTGCATGAACAACTGTCTTTAAATCAAGCCCTCTCAAATGGGAACAAAAACACTTCCATGTGTTGTTCTCCCCTCACTGGCACCATGACATTGTTCAGACAATATCTGTTTAGCGGACCTTGGGAGCACATAAATACCTCTGGTCTCCAGTTTTAATGCGTGCTGTTGTAAAAGCATAAAAAGTTTCTTTTGTCTGAACAATCAGAAGCAGATTTAATTTAAAAAGCTGAAGTAAATTGGAATGAAAAAGAGGGACTGTTAGAATGAGTGTCTGTGACATTGAACAATATACCATTGTTTCTGATGTAGACTCCCCCAAATCTGAAACTACTTGCCAATGTGCAGAGACCTCACCCCACCTGGCTACATGATGTGCTACACCATATCTTAATAATGTTTTCTGGTGTGAAAAGCTCAATAGAGAAAACTCTGCTCATTACACCCAGGCTGCTGAGGAGAGAAGGACATATGGTTATTAGAGAGTCATGTGACTTAATGACCCCAAACCTGAGGTCATTAAGGATCTTGTAATGGTGTGTTCACACCGAACGCACAGCGAATTTTAGCATCGTGTTACTTTGGTAGATTCAGCTGCTGTGTTTAAAGGAGTATCTTACAACTGGCAAATATTCACCCTTAACAGCTGTACTAATGTTTGTGCTATCTGAGTTGTGGCTGGTTTTGAGGCTTATGTAACCATTACGCTGTTCATACCATGGTAAGTGTAAGATACATTAGTAAACTATAACTATAAAATGAAGGTGTGATGAGGTTTTGTCGCCTCTTGCAGCAGCTGTAGACAGAAAAAAATAACTCACTAGACTGACTGCTGGCAACTTTTAAGGTGGAACATTTACTTGTAATGTTACTCAGTGCATGAGTTGTTGACGTGAATCCATTAACTCACCTTAAATTTCAGTATGACAACTCTGACCATTTTATTAGTTTTTATTGACATAAAATTTTAGTATCTTCAAGCATTTTAAATACCAATTTATTTAGACCTGATCATGCATATATAGTTGTATATGCAGTACATACTTTCTACATTTTTTTCCTACATTCTAATCCTCACTTGGACTACACCCTGAGCTTGCCTGAGAGGGACCAAATGCGCAAATCTACTATTTTTAAATATCCAATGGAAAGAGACTTTCACTGCAACCCTATTTTGTTCTGAAAATGTTGGCGTGTAACTTTGTTCTGTGGAGGATAAACAAGGTGCTGACTTTCCTCTGTGTCACCAACAATGAAGAAATACAGCGAGTGCTGGACGTAACAGTGAGTGACAATAACCCCACCCACATTTAAGAGTACTGTTTGTGATGAAAATGTTAAATGGACCTAGGGTCTAGGTACCATGTCTGAAGGGTTACTTTTGGTTCCAATGGTACTATACTGAAAGTGTGTGATGGCATTGGGGCTTTGGTTTGCAGTGGTTTGGGTTTTTTGAAAGGCGCTATATATTATATTATCATCAGTCAATCTATTATTTTCATAGTATCACAGCAGCACATTACTGCTTTATTCCCTTCATTGTTATCTTTACACAATAAAAGATCATCTTAAATCACTCAGAGCATTCTAAGAAGCAACTCAACAAAATAACTTACATAAGTCACAAATGCATATTTTCAGAACTTAACATATAGACCTATCGCTTCACTCAATAATCTCCGAGCCCTCTCCTTGTCTGTTCGGTCCCTGTACATACCGACTGAGAGCGGTAGAGTTCCAGGTGCCCACAGATGACAACAATAAATTTGTCCTTCATTGCTGAATCTTGGTAACATCATAAGAGTTTTTTTTAAGGTTTTCACAATACAGTGTCACCCAAATTTCCCGCTTAAGTAGTAAGTAGTGCGAATTGTATGTCTTTGTGTCATTGTTGTCGCATCATTTACGTCACCTGCCTTTTGAGATAACGTTCTTTAAAAAAGCCAGAAAAAAATGAGAATTACAAAGGAATATAAAATTCATTTGTGTTACATCTGAAGGGAACACATTTAAAGTAATTTGTATAGTTATCTCATTTAATTTTGTGTTGGTCTTTGGATTGTGTTCTTAAAATGACAAACTCCTGAACTGTATAGTGAATGCATTGTATTCCAGGTATGTTGTGAAACTGATGGAGGTGTGGTTTTGTGTAACTAACATATGATGTTGGTTTTGTCTATAATAGATAATAATCATAAAAATATATATATATATATATATATATATATATATTTATAGTTGCTTCTTACAAGCCTTTAGATTTAGATGTATTTTCCATTAAGGTTTAAGTTGTAGTTTTTCCTTCTAAGGAGGGCACACCGAACTGGGAACTGCTTCATACATCACACAATAGTGCGGTAGTAAGGATGAAGCTGTCGAGGAAGACAGCAGCCTCTTCCTAACACAGCTGTCCATATTATTCTGCTTAGTGTTAAGTGCTCTCTACTAAGCAGATGCTGGTGGTGCCAGCACTCCCAGCGTCTTGTTTCCTCATCTATATTTCATTCATCAACATGTGGGCAGTCAGTGCTGTTCCACTTGGAAATCATCTTATACATATCCATCTATTTTCAGAGGCTTCCTGTTAGTGGAATATGTTTGAATGTTTCCCCCTTTCATGTATTTTGTGTTGCCTCCTACTTTTCATGTAGTGTAGATCAGTATTGTGAGTAAAGCTGCCTTTCATCCTTGCGTTGTCTGTATGGGCTGGAATGTTGGAAAAGAAAATGTATGTTTTAGAGATGTTTCCTTTGAGTAATACGATCTTGGACATCTAAAGTAAAGGTAATGGTGAAATCTAAACTAAAAATGTAGCTGTAAAGTTAATAAAAGACTTTTCCTACACTGTTTGACAGCAGCTCATATTTATTTTAAATCTTGTGCCAGCACTTCATTAAAGCTACAGCATATTACATTATTACATTATTACTGAAATAGTCATAGCTGTATCATTAAATGAAATGGAAAATATCTTCTCTGGTTTTGTTTCATGCAGTTTTCCCTGCCCGATATGTTTGACAGACCTCAGGATGATGAACAGAATTTATAGTTTCGTGGATTTTGTACATACTGTAGATCTGTCCACCCAGGAGTTTGTAATAATGGACCTGTCAAAGGCTTTGTGAGGTTGAAGATGTTGAAGGCAATTTTCTTGATCACCACTATCTGATTTTTTTGTCTTCTCTTGAAATGACCAATGCTGTCTTTCTGTGTCTTTCAGTTGTCCCTAGGGGATGAACAGTGTGAAGTGACGCGGAACGGCTATGAGTCGAAGGAGCTGGTGTACTTAGTTCATATTTACTGCCAGGTAAGACTCCAGTGGGTTTGATGGTGTAGTCATACAGAAATGCAGATACTGTACATGCCTAACCTCCCACATCATCAGTCAATCAATCAAGCAATTTGATTTATAAAGCCCAATATCACAAATCACAATTTGCCTCACAGGGCTTTACAGCATACGACATCCCTCTGTCCTTTGGACCCTCACAGCGGATAAGGAAAAACTCATGCATACACTTGGATATAATAACATACAGACTACCACACAGACTCTACTTCATCTGCAACAACACATACACGCACACACACACACACAGGCACACACACCGGCATTTGGAAAAATATATAAATGCTTTCTATTTCGTCTAAAACTTCATTATAAGTGATTTCCAACCCACAAATGGTGGTTCAGTATAACCTATTCAGATACCTAGCACAGTCATCTCTTTAACCAGAATGCTGGCTCAGACTCAAACATTTCTGAAACACCTAACTTATTGTTTCAAAAATCCAAGTTATGTTGGACTTTGGAACTGAACTGAGAAGAGATGTGGATGAATGCCAGGATGGGTAAGGGACTCTGAAGAATGATAAAGGCTTCAGAGTGTGAATTCTTCAAACGCTGAGCTATTACAAAATACTGTACATATGTTTTCACATATTTGATGATATTAACTTGGCAGAAATTTTGGATTTAATTCCTCATGTTGATCTGCTGGAGGGTAGGCTGCAATGTTTTCTGTTTTTAGATATTTCTGCATCATTATTGAATACTGAATCATTCATTGCAACAATTACTGGTGGCGGAATCCACCAAGTATCATTTTTATGCCTACATGCCAGCGATAGCTGTAGCCAGAGATGTTATGTTTTCAGGTTGCATGTCCGTCTGTCCATCTATCTGTCCAACCATACGTCCGTACATTGGTATGTCAGTACATTGGTACGTTCGATCCCTATTTGTGAACATGGTATCTCAAGGATGCCTTTAGGGAATTTCTTCATATTTAGCACAAATGTCCCCCTCAACTCAACGATGAACCAACTAGATTTTGATAGTCACAGGTCAAAGGTCAAGGTCAATATGACTTTGCATCTCTCTCATTCTCATGAACGCAGTATCTCATGAATGCCTTTCGGGAATTTTGTTCAAATTTTGCACAAATGTTCACTTGAACTCAACGAAGAACTGATTAGATTTTCGTTGTTAAAAGTCTAGGTCACTGTGACCTTGCATTTGTCTCATTCTAGTGACAATGATATCTCAAAAACACCTTGAAGAAATTGCTTAAGATTTGGCACAAAAGAACACTTAGACTGAAGAATAAACTGATTGGAATTTGTTGGTTAAAGGTCAAAGGTCACTGTGACCTCACAAAACATGTTTTTGGCTAGTATTCAAGAATTCATTTGCTAATTATGACAAACTTCACACCAGTGTCTAATTCTATATAATGATGAAGTGATGACATTGTATAACCAAAAGGTCAAAGGTCAACTTCACTGTAACATCATAATGTTCTGCAAAAACACTTTTCTGGCCATTATTCAATGTCATATCTCGGGAGCAGAAGGGGAGCCATTTGGTCATATACTGAATTAGTGACACTAATCTTGGGTGTCCACCTTGAAACTGTGCTGATTGTGTAGATTTTCTGTGCTGCAGGGGGAAAGCGTCCATGTTCTCACAGACAAAAACACTGTAAGAGAAACTTGACTGATACGTGGAGGCATACAACCATGGGGCAGTAATTCTAGTTTAGTATTGTGGGCACAGGCCTCATGGAGTGTTCCCTTCATGTGGCACTACTGTGTCCATGGTGATCTCCTTACAGCAATGCATTCATTGCTCAGTGTTATCCCAGAGGTTTTGTCAATGTAGAAAAGTTGGCTCCTAAGTTGGTCATCTTTAAAATTCCTATTTAAGGAGGGATGTCAGAGTAACGTTACAGCCAAATTATTGATGATAACATCATATAATTTTGCAAGAAATTTGACTAACTCAAAATTGGGCATAGCCTTAAAGTAGAACACACATGCACACCAGCTGCTTAGAAGCTTTGCCCCAGCCTCCTCCAGTGACATTTTTCATTCTGGTTTCATGCATTTCCCTCCACAGATCATATTCCATTTGCACGACCTTGGCAATGCCACACAAGAATGTGGCTGTGTACTTGGAAATTCCAACTTATTACAGCCATTGGAAAAATCCTAAAGCTACACTAGTGCTATTTGGAAAAGGAAAAAATGGCAAACAGTTGGCCTTGAGTTCTACACTCAGAGCTTTAAACAGAGAAAGTAGCACAGCTCAGTGAGATTGGTTTAGTTCCACAGACCCAGTGGGTGGGGGTGGGTGGGGGGTGGATGTAACTAGAAGTGGGGCAGGACAGCATAAAGAGTTCCTCGGGCCCTCCCAGTGTGTCTTTACCAGCCAACACTTTTAAAACAGTACTAGATTCAGTGGGCTGAGTGGTGCACTGCAGTCCCGTCGCACAAGCCCTGGCCTCAGTACAGAAGGATCTTTCTAGGCCAAATCAGAGCGAAAGACTTTTTCCACCACTAGTCTCTCTCAGTGGGTTTTGTGGTTTGGAGCCCTGTCTTACTGGATGAAAAAGAAACAACAAATCCATGGAAGAACTCTTAGATTTTATTTTGAAGAAAAGTTACATTTAATATGGTGGATTGAGGGCAAAATTCTCGAGGTTTGCACTTGCACTGTTGGCATTTAATCACTGCATTTTGCTATGAAAGGCTGAGTAAGCTGGTGGTGTTCTTTGTTGTGAAGACATTTCCACTATCAAAGTATACAAGTCCATGAGAGAATTGATTGCCATTTTCTTTTTTTCTGTTTTTTTGAGACTGCGCCATTGTGTTAGAGGCATGAAAAGAAAATGAAAAGACTGTCTGTGGGGACAAAAACAGAAGGGACAATCCCAGAGAAAAAAGGAAGCAGATGAGTCACAACAGTGTTGGCTGATAAAGGGTTTAGTGGGCTTGTCTTTATGCTGATACAGAGGCTTGTGGCTCTTCTTGGAATGTTATCCACGAAGTTCAATTACGAGCAACAAAAATATTGGTGTCAGTGTTTGATCTTGAGCTTTTGACAATACCAGACATCAATGCTTTGGTTTATTAAGGTGCTACATCAGATAATAGCCATTAGATATCTGGCACCTTAGCTGCTAAGTGCTTCACTATTTTCACCAGCTGGTCACTAACTTTGTCTGCTGTTTTGTGCTGAGCAGGTAGTGTACAGTGGGTTCACAGAGCTTTCTCACTGAAAACAGCTGTCTGCATGATGCAGATGAGAGTGGTTAGAGTTAACCAAAACAGTACGGTTGCAGGCTGTATAACAAAAACAACGAGCTGTTAGACATTAAAATGCTCTGCGGAGCTGAGGGGAACTGCACAGTTGGGTCTGGGTTTCCATGGTCATGGGAAACCTGGAAAAGTAATGGAATTTCAAAATCCCATTTTCCTGGCCTGGAAAAGTCATAGGATTAGCAAAAATCATTGAAGGTTATGGAAAAGTCATGGAATTTTTTGTGTGTAATGAAATTGTTACAGTAGTCTTTCATGGATAGCATTTTTGATAATGTCACATAATGGCCAATTTATGGCCAAAAAAGCTAAAAGCTGTGATTGGTTGTTACAAAAAGGAAGAAAAAAAAGAAAGAAAAGAAAATCAAATGCGCTCCTAGTAATGAATGGACAGTGAAATCAACCGATCATAGAACTTAGACTGTATTAAGAAATGTATAATCGTGAAAATAATTTTATGTCACGATGATGAAACTCAGCAAAATTAAATTAATTGTTACACAGCTTCAAAATGTTTGAACGCACCTCATTCACATGCCGATTATTATATTGATTTGCTTATTGTTATATTTATTCGCCATGCTGGAAATTTTACTACTTAATCTATTTGATATTAATGGTGGACGCAGACTCAGCTGTCAGCAATTACTGTGATTGCTGGCCTCCTTGTAAAAAGCAGTTTCATTTGGCAGAATGACCAAAACAATGAATGAAATGGAGAAAAAAAGAACGAGAAAGCCGAACCGAACAGGAGAGCAGTGCCTGCTGTTGGCGCAGCTCGTGGAGGAGAGCAAAGGAGTTTTAAGAGGGAAATTCGGTCCCAGGATCACGGCACAAGGGAAGAGTCAGACTTGGGAGCGCATTGCCTGACAAATCAATGCGCCGTTCCCTCTCCTTTTACGCATAAGTGATGAGTGTGAGAAGCGCTGGTACGTGCTGCAATCCAAAGCGAGCGTTATTGCGTTACTACGCTGGGTGGGAAAAGTAAGCTCATCCCTGATGAGATTAACCACAACCATTATCCCTGCACAATCAAGTCGGTAGCGTCTTATTAAATCACTGTCGTTCAATATATGGAGAGTATCTCTCCTTCCTCTTTGTCTTTCCGCCATCTTCTCTGTTTAAGACACTCTTAGGCTTCTTAAAAGTCCTCCTCCCTCCTCTTAACAGTTTGTCACCTTAGGCGCTCTCTTAAGGCCTAAGATGCTTTGTGAATAACTTTTATCTTACCAAGGGAAAATTCTCAGAAAAATCTTAGAATTCGAGGAATTCTAAGATTTTTCTTAGAATGACGTCACTAAGAACTACTTTTAGTCTTAGGATTCTTTGTGAATACGGGCCCAGAATTTTATCCCAAAAACTGAATTTTTTACAGCATTTTGAATTTCGCTCTCATGCCAACAATTGGGGTCAATGCAAAAATGGCATTTTTTTTTTTGGCACATCAGTTTTTCACTTATGGAGCCAATAAGTCATTGTTAAAAACAAATCACCAACATCTCCATGCTGTCTAGATGCAATTTGTGTATTTTCGGATTTTTGTCTTAATAACTGAATTTTTGACAGCCGTTTGAAATCTGCCTTTACACACTAACAGCTGCTGTCTTACACACAGGTGACTGGCTTAGTCAATTTGTGAAGCTACATGTGACATTTCCGTTTGCCAATTAGCTCAGTGAGATAGAGGATAGTTCATGGTGTTGAAGATTGTGAGTTCAAGCCTCAGCTCATGCAACATTTCCATATGAGAAATCTACCCAAACTTTTCATAAAGGTCCAGTCCCATGCCAGATGTCCTCAACTGGAAACACAAGACAATAGTCCTCAAAATAACATAACAAACAAATCAACCATATGTGCTACAGCTTTGGAACTTTCACTTTTGCTCTTCCATGGCATGGATGGCTACTGTCTGGCACCCTGATACTTGGTTTAGTCAATTTGCGAAGCCAAACATAAACTGTCACTTGCCAATTAGCTCAGTGAGATAGAGCATAGTCTCTTATGCTTAGAATGCCACCTTTTGTTCCATCTTCCTACACTCTGCTTGTTGCTCAGAATTGCCTAATTAATTTTGCCTACAATTGCCCGGCCCCGACCTGCGCAGCAGCTATAATTGAAATTTAAGATTACAGGCAAGTAGGGCAAAAAAACTATATATTTATATTATGGGTTCTTGAAAAGTCATGGAAAAGTTTTGAAACTTTGTCTATGAAAATGTGTGGGAAACTATTTGGGTGATAATTATCCGTGGGTTTATCACTACCACAAGTTGTCACAGAATCCATTGTTAATATAATTTTTTTTTTTTTATTGTAATCACAGTAAGGCAGGAATAAAGTTTATACTGCTAGAGTTGTTGCACTGCAATGAAAAGTATAATTTTGTGTCATCCACACAGCAGTTTAAGAAAACTTCATGGCTTGGTATCACCTGCATGTAAATTTAAAACAACAGTGGGCCAAGAATGGACCCTTGGGGAACTCCACAATTAATTTGACTTACAGAGGAAAAGGAGTCTGCCTTTGCAACACAGAAGGCTCTATTGGACAGATTAACACTGGCACTGAACACTCGGTGTGAATTTGTGCTTTATGAACTCGAGTACAATGGGTGTGTGCACGTTTTATCTCTTACTGCAGATCACATAGTTGCAGTAAATTGCAAGTAAAGCCAAACGCTATAAGTGTGCTGTATTTTTAGGTTGATAAAACCCTTTTTCTACCTTACAATCTCCCACCGGCACCAAAAGGCACCAACCCATAAGAGCCCTCAAAACTTTCAGCTAGTTGATTATCATATTGTACTGAAATGAAAGAGGGAAAACGGGGAAAAATGCCAGCACTCACAAATGTCCTTTTGGTAAATTTAATAAACCAACTTGGGTGGCAGGACCAGAAACACAGACGTTTACACAGAAAGTCTTTTTCAGTATGTAACTCAGGTTACGGAAGTGGCGTTTAAGTACGCTTGAAGCAATCAGAGCAGGTGTGTAAAAAACACTTTACACTTCCGCCATAAAATGTAGTGCCAACTCACAGGCAAAATAAACAAAATAACAATACAACAATCTTAAACAAGTGTGTCATTGCAAAATAGCAGTAGATACACAGAAAATAAATATACATAATGCACAATAAATTCTGCTCTTGCAAAAAGGCACTGTGAACAACAGTAAGACATATATATGTGCATAAGGGGGCAGATAAAGTACCCAATTTTCAATTAACAATCAGATCATAAGTGCACAGGAAAAGACTTACATGAAGTTATTGAGTAACTGTCCCTCAATTACAATCAGATCACAAGTGCATATACAGAAAAGCACTGAGAACACCAATGGTGTGTGTAGAAGGGGGCAGGGTAAGTATCAGTTCTCAATTCACAATCAGATCATAAATACGTAGGAAAAAAACTTGAAATAAGTCGCTGAGTAACATTCCCTTAATAACAATCAGATCACAAGTGTACATAAAGAAAGACACAGTAAACAGTAAAAATATGTGCATAAAGGGGCAGAGTAAGTACCAAATTCTCAATTAACAATCAGATCATAAATGCACAAGATAAAGGCTGCATAAAGTCACTGAGTAGCTCTCCCTCAATTAACAATCAGATCACAAATGCACAGTAAGAAAAATAAAGTGCAAAAAAGTCACTGAGTAGCTATCCCTCCATTAACAATCAGATCACGTGTACAGTAAGAAGAATAAAGTACTAAGTAGCTGTCCCTCAATTAACAATTAGACCATAAATGCATAGTAAAATAAATAACATGCATCAAGACACTCTGAGTAACTGCCCCTCGTTAAGAGACAAATGTCACTATACATTAGAAATAGATAAAGTGTACAAATACATTCGGTCACTGTCCTTTACTTAATCAGATGATGAGTGCACAGTAAAATACATAGAGTACAACAGATGTGCGTCTTTATCCCATAAATAACAGTCGGGAAAGAAGTACAGAAAAAAGGGACTTTGCAGAAATAGTCACTCCTTAGTTAACATTCAGATCATAAGAGCACAGTGAAAACATAAAGTGCAGATAGTCACTGAGAGATTACACTGACGCGTGCTGTGGCCGTGCTGCTCTCTCAGGTTTTACGCCACACTCGGCTCCTTTCAAAGACTCCTTGCGAAGCACTCCTCCGGGACCCGCAAATGGACCTGTGGGTCGGGCAGCAGTGATTGTCTGTTAAATTTCTCTGTAAACGATATTTTGGCATTATTATTATAATCTATTAATCTATAATCTATTACTGTCATGGCATCCGAAGGTACTGATGCGTTGAGCAGGTGACAGTCCGCGGCCGTTTTCAAAACACACTTGTGTCACGCACCCCAAAGGAAACTTGTTGAAACTTTAAACAATAATTTATTGTACAAAACGAGGGAAACAAACGTTGACAAAAACAGTTCCATAATTCATATTAAATTCAAAAGATAACGAAAAAACAGCTACAAGTTAGAGGGAATAGTGATAAAGTGGTAAAACTTGGCATTGATCCACAGCCTCAGACGGATGCACTCAAGTGTGCTGTGCGCACAAGCTCTGTTGGTAGGCGATACTATATTTTCACGTTTTTAACAATGCAATTTAAAAGTTTTGATTTTTATTGATAACCTACAACCTAAAATTATAATAATTTAAAAAATATAAGTAAATAAAAAAGGGCGGCACGGTGTGGTGGTTAGCACTGTCGCCTCACAGCAAGAGGGTTGCCGGTTCGATCCTGGATGTGGGAGCCCTTCTGTGCGGAGTTTGCATGTTCTCCCCGTGTCAGCGTGGGTTCTCTCTGGGCACTCCGGCTTCCTCCCACAGTCCAAAGACATGCAGTTTGGGGACTAGGTTAATTGATAAATCTAAATTGTCCGTAGGTGTGAATGTGAGTGTGAATGGTTGTCTGTCTCTATGTGTCAGCCCTGCGATAGTCTGGCGACCTGTCCAGGGTGTACCCTGCCTCTCGCCCGATGTCAGCTGGGATAGGCTCCAGCCCTCCGCCACCCTCAAGAGGATGAAGCGGTTAGAAGATGAATGGATGAATGACTGAGTAAATAAAAAAACGAATACCGAA
The DNA here is from genome assembly GCA_035609425.1 of Epinephelus awoara. NCBI lineage: Eukaryota > Metazoa > Chordata > Actinopteri > Perciformes > Serranidae > Epinephelus > Epinephelus awoara. The sequence goes on along the minus strand of CM069304.1, from coordinate 4,606,287 downwards.
TACCAAATTTTCATAACGAATACCTACCCATAGAAACAAATATTCGAATATCCGAATATTTGGGTACAGCCCTACTTTTTACCTGAATGGGGATGTGTAAACGTATCACCCTTAATCATGGCGTTACACTGAATGCAACTGTGGCAAGGAAAATTGCAGACAGGGTGAAGACACAAAAAATGTTAGGGCCGAACATCACAATCAGCTCTGACTAATAGATCTCTCAAATTAGCAGCATGCTTCTGAGCGAAAATAGGAGTGTTCTTAAAAATATGGCCTACATTTGGATCGCTAGCCAGAATGTGCCAGTGTCTCTTAATACAGGTTTTAAGATCATAGGACAAATTAGAAAAAGTAAACAGGCAGACCAGGTTTGACGTCTTAGAGGAGGATGGTTTAAGTGTTAATAAAGAATTCCTATCAATTTTTCTCACTCTCTGGAGACAGTTGTCAAGAATGTTCTTATCATGGCCTTTAGCACTTAAGTGGGCACGGAAATCAACTGCCTGTACTTCAAAGGCAGATTCAGTACTACAAATTCTCCTGACTGTAAGTAACTGGCTATAAGGTAAGCCTTTCTTGAGGCCCGGAGGATAGTAAGTGGAAAAGTCAAGAAAGCTGTTAGTGTCCGTTTTCTTTCTATGAACTTTGGTCTCCAGGCGTCCCCCTTTGCTAACACTAACATCTAGGGAAGGAGACAGAGTCATAACTATACTCCAAAGAAAATTTGATAGAAGGCATCCTGGAGTTAACATGTGTTTTTAAAACATTCAAGTTGTTCTAGTGTACCAGAAAAAATAAAAAACACATCATCAATGTAGCGGTACCAACACTTCAGGAAAGGAAGAAACGGGTTGTTATGGTAAACAAAGTCCTCTTCAAATTTACCCATGAATACGGGGCGTCGGTGGCTTGGTGGTGGAGCGGGCGCCCCATGTGCAGGGCTGTTGCCGTGGCGGCCCCGGTTCGAGTCCAGCCTGTGGGCCTTTGCTGCATGTCACCCCTGTCTCTCTCCCCCCTTTCACGCTTGTCTGTCTTATCGATTAAAGGCTATAAATGCCCCAAAAAAAAAATATCTTAAAAAAAAAAAAAAAAAAAAAATTACCCATGAATAGATTTGCATAGTTTGGAGAGCGAGAACTGCCCATGCTAACACCTTGACACTGTATTAAAAAAGAATCTTAACTTAAAATAGTTTTTTCCCAAAATGAGTTCAGACATCTTTCACAACAAATCAGTAGGGGGAGTGAGGACTTCCCTTCGACTAAGGTAATAAGCCAGAGCCTCTAAACCCTCAGTATGTGGCACATTAGTATATAGACTAGTGACATCCATGGTGCAAAGAAAGTCAGTCTTCAGTATTTTGTACAGAGTCCATTTTGTTTAAGAAATCAGTGGTGTCTTTAAGAAACGAAGGAAGTTAGAAAACTAGTGTTAAATCAATATATTGAGATGAAGGTTCAGTCAAGGATTATGTACCAGCTACTATAGGTCGTCCAGGTACAGGTTCCACCAGAGGAGTATAAAATTGTCTATTGTCAAGTTGTCTCAAAATTTCATCTCTATATGCTTCTTTACTTTGTAGGACAATCGCTCCTCCTTTATCAGCTTTGCGAACAACAACAGAAGTGTCTTTGAATAACTCAGTAAGAGCTTGTTTTTCTTGAGGACTAATGTTGGAGTTAATCTTACTTGGTCTTTTTCTTGAACTTGAGAGGACACCTCCTGTTCGTGCAAATCCACGTTTGTTGTGTATCTCTTGAAATGCCCTTGCGGCTTATGCTATGTCGGTAAGACTAAAAGAGAGCTTAAGACCCGTATCTCTGAACACAAAAGCAACATCAGAACCAAAGACGAAAAATCTTCTGTAGCAAGACACTTCACTGCAGCAGGTCACGATCTTTGCTCTTTCACGGAATAGAAGAATAGAATAGAAGAATTTCAGGGAATAGAAGAAGTCAAACCACTTAAAAGAGGGGGAGATAGAGAGAGAGCTCTTCTACAGAGAAAGGCTTTTTAGATCCATAGTTTACAAACAGAATTTCCTAAAGGTATAACTGAAGAGTTGTTGTTAAGTTGTTTTCTGTGACTAAGATAGACTGATTTATGATATCGTCCATGATACGGTGTGGGCACACTACATACTGTGCTTTGTACCCGTTGAATTGTCTGTTACTTACGGTGCATACTTGAATGACCTGTCAGTGTAACCTCTCAGTGACTATCTGCACTTTATGTTTTCACTGTGCTCTTATGATCTGAATGTTAACTGAGGAGTGACTATTACTGCAAAGTCCCTTTTTCTGTACTTCTCTCCCGACTGTTATTTATGGGATAAAGATGCACATCTGTTGTACTCTATGTATTTTACTGTGCACTCATCATCTGATTAAGTAAGGGACAGTGACCGAATGTATTTGTACACTTAATCTATTTCTAATGTATAGTGACATTTGTCTCTTAACGAGGGGCAGTTACTCAGAGTGTCTTGATGCATGTTATTTATTTTACTATGCATTTATGGTCTAATTGTTAATTGAGAGACAGCTACTTAGTACTTTATTTTTCTTACTGTGCATTTGTGATCTGATTGTTAATTGAGGGACAGCTACTCAGTGACTTTATGCAGCCTTTATCTTGTGCATTTATGATCTGATTGTTAATTGAGAATTGGGTACTTTATCTGCCCCCTTATGCACATATATATGTCTTACTGTTGTTCACAGTGCCTTTTTGCAAGAGCAGAATTTATTATGCATATTTGTGTCTATTTTCTGTGTATCTACTGCTATTTTGCAGTGACACACTTGTTTAAGATTGTTGTATTGTTATTTTGTTTATTTTGCCTGTGAGTTGGCACTACATTTTATGGCGGAAGTGTAAAATTTACACACCTGCTCTGATTGCTTCAAGCGTACTTAAACTCCACTTCCGTAACCTGAGTTACATACTGAAAAAGACTTTCTGTGTAAACGTCTGTGTTTCTGGTCCTGCCACCCAAGTTGGTTTATTAAATTTACCAAAAGGACATTTGTGAGTGCTGGCATTTTTCCCTTTTTTTTTTTTGGCCGTGCACCTTTCGAGGGGATGTATTTTGAGAGTGCTTGCTTTCGTGATACTGAAATGAAAGGAAACTAATTACTACCTGAAAGTTAGTAAAATGCATCCATTAGGCTAAAATATCAGTCTGTTCTTTAGAAACACCTGGAGGCAGTGTAAAGCACACTGAATTAGTATTATGGGTAATGGGCATGACATTATATCTTCCTCCTTTCCCACAACTGTTTCACGCACCTGGAGTGTCCTGAAATATTGTGCATGCTGTCACTGCTAATTATAAGGCGTTTGCTGGATTGACACAGTGATTGTGCAGCACTCCTTTTGAAGTGCCTGTTAAATATATTGTATTGTAATGTTTCTATGTTTTTCTATGGGTCTTATGATGCATTGTAGGTTTAATGTAATGGAAGGTTTTGTCATGTTTTTTTTATTTTAATTTTGTTGCTCTGAAGGGCCGAAGTTGGATTGTGAAGCGCAGCTATGAAGATTTCCGTGTCCTGGACAAGCACCTCCACCTCTGCATCTACGACCGACGGTTCTCACAGCTGCCTGAGCTGCCTCGATTGGACAGTCTGACTGACCAGTCAGAGGCAAGAGCTGAAAACACACATCTACACATTTTCAGGGCTGAAAGCAAAATAATCCAGTATGACACTTTACTGGATTTAGATCCCATTTTCATCACATTTTAACTAGAAATAAATATTGGCCACAGGTAAAGGCTCATGAAAGGACCTTTTATTTCAATACAGTATGCAGTAATACATCTCACAGAGCTTGATGTATGCTCTCACTGAACCTGTCAGTGCTTGGTCAGCCCCTAAACTGAATGAATGATAGCTGCCAGTATACTTGAAAAATACAAGATAAAAAGGTATCAGATGATACCTGTTGCTGTGCTTTGATATCCAATATGACCTACATGGCTTTTGTGTTTGGAATGCTCAAGGTGATATTTTGCCAGCTCTTCCCTCAACAGCCCGCATGTGAAATGTATTCTGAGCCAAACGAAACCTTTATGGTCTAATTGAGGAATGCACAGGTTAGGTATCAATCCAAACAGGTAAAACCAGTTTTTGATCAGGGGGTTTTATATATATATATGTGTGTGTGTGTGTGTGTGTGTGTGTGTGTGTGTGTGTGTGTGTGTGTGTGTGTGTGTGTGTGTGTGTGTGTGTGTGTGTGTGTGTGTGTGTGTGTGTGTGTGTGTGTGTGTGTGTGTGTGTGTGTGTGGTAAAGTTAAGTGTCGTCATTAAGTGAAATGTTCCCTTGTAACATGAAGTCATAGCCCTAAATGTCATTTCAATTGGTTTACTACCATGCAATACTCTTCAGCTGTGTAATTAGCCGCCTTTGTCACTCAGGAAACACATAACAAAAGGAGCTGAGGATTTTTAATGGTAATGATTAACACCCATTGTAGCAGCTAAGTGTAGTGTTCAGTGTGTTAGGTGTGGATTATTGCATACAGTGAATGGTATTATCTGAAGTAAATGTAATGACTCTAACTGGCCTGTGTGTGTTTTCTGCCATGTTAGTCAGTTTCTCAGATGTTGTTGGCTTACCTCTCCCGGCTCTCAGCCATCGCTGACAACAAGATCAACTGTGGGCCTGCCCTCACATGGATGGAGGTAAGACTGCACTGTCATCTGTCAAAAAAGTTATTTTCAACCAACTGTAGCTTTTATTAAAAAAAACTGTCACTATATCCACACATTCACAATAGTACATGAGGCAGTCTACGAAATAAAAAATCCTGTTCAGTTTCCAGCGTGAAAAGTTTTTGGTCACCCTTCTGTTGGGGTACCTAGCACACAGATCTGGTACTCAAATGTGGAGCTGGAAACACTGCAGTCCATTGATTGATCAATAGAGAACCGTCACTCTTGCTCAGGGCTGAGTTGTTGCTGGTTTTGAGGCTTATGTAATCTCCGTTCATACCGTAGCGAGTCTTAAATACATCAGTAAACTACAGCTATAAAAAGAAAGGATGTTTTGCTGCCTCTTACAGCAGCTGTAGTCTGAGAAAAAAATAAATAAATTCACTGGACTGACTGCCGGCAACTTTGAAGGTGGCACGTGTACTTGTAATGTTCCTCAATGCATGAGTTGACAACATCAATCCATCAGGACACCTTAAATTTCAGTATGACAACTGTGACCATTCCATTAGCTTTTATTGTCTCTCTTGGATGACAGGCACTTTGAGTAATGAGTGTATCTTTAAGCACTTAAAATATTTATTAATTTTGACCGGATTTTGTGAACTGCATATATTCTAATCCTCACTTGGAGAGAAAACAAAAGTGACCCAGAGCGTTGTTGCTCTGTGCTATGGCATCACTAAACCCCTGTGTCTGACTAAAAAGGATTAAATGCACAAACGTGCTATTTTTAAATATCCCATGGAGAAAGACTCTCACTGCAGCCTGTTCTAATATGTTCTGATGATGTCGGCGTGCAGCTCCGTTCTGTGGATGATAAATGAGGTGCAGATTTTCATCTGTGTCACCAGTGAAGAGGAAATACAGTGAGTGCTGGACGGAGCAGTGAGTGATAGCAACCCTGCCCACACTTAAGAGTACTGTTAGCAGTAAAAAAAAAATGCTAAACGGACCTAGGGTCTAGGTGCCATGTCTGAAGGGTTACTTTTGGTTCCAAAGGTACTATACCAAAAGGGATTGGTGGAAACAAGGCTTTATTCCACAATCATACCTTATATACAGCATGGAGAGGCAGCATAACGGGGGAATATTGCAGGATTATTATTTTGTCATATATCAGCCAAAGGCTGCCACTGTTGTGAAATGAAGTGTAAGTCTTGTTTGTGTGTGTGCTAGGTTGACAATAAGGGAAATCATCTGCTGGTTCATGAAGAGTCGTCTATCAATGTGCCAGCTATTGCTGCTGCCCATGTCATCAAGCGCTACATTGCCCAGGCCTCAGACGAGCTGTCCTTCGAGGTGACAACAACAGTTCACACACACACCTACATACAAACATGCACGCGCGCACACACACACACATGCTGTCTCTAAATATACTGAGATTCTATGAGAATTCTTCGCAGATATTCGTCATCTGTTGCTGACAGACAGAGATGGAGAAAAAGTGAAAAAGAACTGCAGGAGCAATAAACATGTCTTTCAAATACAAATGTTCATTCTGAGCAAACTCATCAGCTGAATTTGTACATTTGAAGTCACTTCACTCAGAACACTCCTTAACAAAATTGCAACTGAAAGTTAAAACCTCTGTATATAATGCCTTCAGCATCAGCAACCACTGATGTCTTTCATCGACAAAAGGTGAAGGGACAACCAAACACATCTTCTGCCTTCCTTCCCTCTGCAGGTCGGTGACATTGTGTCAGTGATTGACATGCCCCCTAAAGAGGACACCACATGGTGGAGGGGCAAGCATGGCTTTCAGGTATGCAGCTCACAAACACTGTGCAGGCTGGGGGCAAAAACACACACATCCTCATAGGTTTTATCTTTCTCTGTCTTTTCCTCTGGCTGTAAACTTTTGATTTGTTCTAGTTTCAAGGAGAAGGAGAGAACTTTGCTTTGGAAAAGCAGATTTCAAATATTCAGTTTTTTGAAAGACATAGCAAGATACAAATCCTCTTTCCTGTGAAGGTCATTAGCAGATTACATGGTGTGTGCCCCCATCTGTAATGCTGAACTGATTCATAGTCTTGCACAGTCTTCAGTACAGTCCAACAACACATGTAAACTTATGCTTTTTAGGACTTTTGTTACAATCTTTGTTCTGCCTGTTTCAGCTCTCAGCATCATGTAGTCGAAACATTTTATGTCCTAATGGTACTCTCAGGTTTCAGTGGAATGAAGTGAAAATTATGTACACAGCACATATAATTTCATTTTGGGCTGTAAGAAAATAAACTAGAATTCTAGCTGCTGCTGCGGTGAGTTGGGGGCTCAGTTTTTGATATTTCAAAAATCTGGCTGAATGGTTTATGGGGGACTGTCGGAAGATACTGTATAGGGAATTAAGTGTCAATTAAGCTAAAAGGGGGATAGGTTTAACAGTGATGGACTTTAGAATTCCTGTTGGTTGAAGTATCTGAACAAAAACATAAAGGACAAAGAATAACAGATCATTATGGCCAAAGTACCTTTTCATTTACATTTTAATCAAGTGTTCAACTCTAAAGTACGAACATTCCATGGGAAATGTGACGTGGTTTAGACTTGCATTCAAGTACATTGAGAGACGTTTGACGTTAGTTTCAAAAGGAAAACAACACTCAAGTAAAGTCAGTGCACCCTCCATAGATAACATTAAAACATCTAACATTTGGTAGGAACTGTAACAGTGAGGTAACTTATTAGACACAATTCCTCAGCAAAACTAGTGTATTCATGCTGTTTTTAAGGTAGCAGTATGTAACATTCTAATTATCATAAAAAGTAGAATAAAAATAAATAGAATGACAACAGCTGCTGTCGATGCACTCATGTAGGATCCCCTCAGTCTTTGACTGTCAGCATACTCTTTTGTGAACCTTATCTTAGCAGACTTTGCAAATAACTGTTATTTGCACGGTATCAGTTTTGAAAAATCTAAACCAATCCATATTACTGATGATGAATGTTTTCTAGTGAAACCAATCCATATTACTGATGATGAATGTTTTCTAGGGACCAACCCCTCCATGTTGTCAGCCTCTTTTCCAAATACAAAGGAGGAGGGGCTACCGGATGTGTGTATAGAACCACACATAGAACTGCAATTGATTGAATGTGCACTGTAGCACGAAACTAACGATCTCTTTGTAAAGCAGATCGTGGAGACACTTTAATCATTCATGATCTAATATCGTCATATCACCCTCCCCTAGCAGGAATAATTATAAATATAAGTGCTGCCTGATCCCTTGTGGCCCTTTGCTGCATGTCATCCCCCTTCTCTCTCCCCCTTTCATACTTACCTGTCTTGTGCATTAAAGGCAAAAATGCCCAAAAAATATCTTTAAAAAAAAAAAAAAAAAGCCTATGAGATTTTTCCATTGGATTTTGAATCATTTTTGAAGCCTAAATACAATTGTCAGAGGAAAAAAAACAAATGTTTTGAGTAACATAAATTCTTCAAAGTTCACAGTGGGGTATTTACCGATGTATTATATGCCATAGAACGAGACATGAAAGTCTCATAAGCTTTTGTTAAACACAGACCTTATTTTGGCATTTAACCAAAAACCCATTCAAAAAACCCATTGACTTCTAGACGAGGGAACCGGGAGTGCTAAAATGCTATCTCATTTCAGGGTTTTAGGACTCCTGGAGCACTCTGTAACAGAAGAATGCACTTTACTCATAGACAGGGTTTGACATCTCTGAAAAGTTAGCAGCAGTTGTTTTATCTTTTGTCACAATGATTGTGAGGTAAAACAGTTGAAATACACAGTAAACAGTACAACATAAGCTATCAGGAATGTGTGTCTACTTGCATGACTGTGACCGGACACTGCAGCACCTTGTCAAATGATATCTATTTGCACTGCAGCAAGTTTTTTTTTTTAACTGCGTTTGTTGTTGGAGACCTCTGTGTTGGCACCCGTGTCACACTGCCGCACTTGGTTTTTTTTTTTCAAAATAAAGACAGAATCAAGTGTGTATCTTCCAAATTTACAGTTTTTACAAGAAAAATTACACTTTGTGTTGCAAATCAGCACTGACACATTATCGAGGGAAACCCAAAGAGGAATACTGTACTGAAAAGACTGTAACTTTGAACGATATCCACTGGATTTAATTAACTTGGACGTGTCCTATCAGGCCTCGGCCCTTTTTATTTCCTGTGAATCCCCCTGCATTGATATTAAGACATAAAGATAATACTTTTTGAATAATATTTTGTGCAGTTGTTAAAGTGTCAGTTTGATTTGAATAGTAACTGAGGTAAATATTTTAGATTTAAGATAACTATATCATCATTTCTTTTCTGAGCTTGTTGATCTCCTACCTGTGCCTGCTGAGCTATCCTCATCCTCCTGCGTAATGATCTGTTGCTGTGCTGCCACAAATTCAAAGTAAACAGCAGCGGTGACATCATGTCAGGGTGAACACAAAGTAACCCGTGTCTTGAACATTGCAGTATAAATAAAGTAAATAAAGTTAGTATTATTAATACTACCCATGATCTAAACATTTTCAATCAAGGCCTACTTTTGAGGCTGAAGTCTGGCTGAACCTCCTCTGACCTGCTCCATCCTCCCCTCACTGCCGTCCCTTCTTGTGTGTTTTGGCTCTCTTCCTACAAGTAGTAGCTCTGCCGGCAGACACTACTGATCACTTCAGTTGTATTTCAGAGGAGTTGTCAGTGGCTGGAGACTGCTTCCTTCCTCTGAATTATGGAGTTTCTACCTCAGAGGAGGCTGTTTTTAACTGATAGATGTTGACTTTTTAAAGCTAAATGAAGAAAAAACAGATTCTTTTAATTGAACCAACTGCACTCAATGCTCGGTGGCCTTAGCAAGGCCAACTAATATTACAAACTTGGTAGTGGTTTTAGACTCTTGATTTACATTTTAACTCTCATTTTAATAATGCCATTCAAACATCCCTTTTTCATGTTTGAAACATAACTAAGGTTAGAACTTTTTTAACCCAGAAAGATGCCGAAATACTCACTCATGCTTTTATCACCAACTGTTCAGACTGTTGCAATTCCCTTTTCACTGGACTACCCAAAAAGCCTGAAAGAAAACTACAGCTAGTCCAGTAGGCTGCAGTCAGAGTGCTGACTAAAACAAGGAAAATGGATCACATCCCCCCTCACTACACTGGCTACCTGTATCTTTTAGAATTGATTTTAAAGTTTGTTTACTTGTCAATAAAGCTTTAAATAACCTTGTCCATCCGTACATCAGAGATTTTCAATCATTTTATGTTCCAGTCAGATCACTCTGGTCCTCCCCTGCTTTTACTTTTTTTTTTTTTTTAAATGTTCCTCATAGGCCCATAAAAGTACTGGTGAGAGCACTTTGTTTTTTACGCCCCTACACTGTGGAATTCACCTCTCACCTCTGGATATTAGAATGGCGAGCTCTCTTGGTATTTTTAAACGTAAATTAAAGACCTATCTTTTTAATCGGCTTTTAATGTGAAGTAACATTATAGCCTTGATTTTCAAGTTTTAACCATTGTTGTTGTTTTTTACCTTGTTTTATCTCTCCTGTTCATTTTTATTCTATTTTATTTATCTATTCACTCTCTTTTTATTCTATGGAGTTTTAATAATCTTTTTGTTAGTTTGTCTTGTGCCTGTGTCATTCCAATTTTGCCATGTGAAGCACTTTTGGCTGCATGTTTGTATGAAAGGTGCTATATAAATAAAGTTGTACCTGTAGCCTTTTTTATATATGAGATTTAAGCTTGCTAGATTCATACTAATAGCTGACTGAACTCAAAGGACATGTGTTGGGGAACTACCTGAGCAGCAAATGCACAGACTTGCAGTACCACGTGTATCCATTAGGAGGTAGTCAGTCAGCCAGTCACTGAGAGGTTATGTGTGTGTCTGCCATTTGCCACAGGGTTACATCTGGCTGTTTTATACAATGAACGATTTAAATTCAGGGTTTTTAAATACATTTTATATTGAAAACACAGCCGCACCAAAGCTGGTGTACAAATGCATTTAATATGTACCATGAGCGATGTAGTCATTCTCACACCACCTGATCAGTAAATGTCCAAACCGAGTCCCACATGCCATCTTTCTCACAGTGCCTCTTACAACAGAATCACATGATTAATATGACATGCACACCTCGGCGGAGATACTGTGTCATGTCTCTCTCTCTGTCTTCATTTTATTTTCTAAATCTGATTGTACTTCCTCCCTCCTCACCCTGCCTTTCTCACTCCTGTACTGTCTCCAGGTTGGCTTCTTTCCCAGTGAGTGTGTGGAGCTCATAAATGATAAAGTGCCGCAGTCCATGACCAACACGGTGCCAAAGCCAGGTAATCCTCCTCCTCCTCCTCTTAAACCATTCACAAGATATGTGTTGGAAGGAAGTTATCAGTGATGGCAGTTAATGTCTCACTGATTCGGCTGTATGTTCAGGAAGCAGTTAGGTCGTAGGTGTGTTTCACACATTGTCCACAAATATTATTGCTGATTTGACATATTTGTGTCATGGAATAGATTTTGTCTCCATAGTGGAAGTCTAGTATATCTTCGCACCATCATTTCATAATGTTGAATGTGTGAATACAGTGGAGGTATAGATATTGGCCAATCTGAAAATGAAACCAATGTACAGAGCCCCATTAAAAGTTTTGCCTGTTTTTATAGAACTGAATCACAGCACATAATCATCAGTATAAAGATATCATAACTTTAATTTCTGAGTATGTTACAGTGAAAGGAAATGGATTATTCTGACACAACATGCCCTGAAATAGCCGGCTTTTTATGTTATATTGACTCAGCACTGTGCAAATCCTCTGCAAATAACTGTGCTAATCTATTGCTGTCCAGAGCAAACAGATAAGCTCTTTAGCACACTCCTGAGAGCGTCACAGACAGATGTATAACATAAACCCTCTTGGAATCAGAGAACACTTCCTAACATTTGGCAGCTGTGATACTTGAGACTCAGATGATTTTAGATGTTGTTGAACTTTGCCCCCACTTCTTCACACACTGAATTATACACTGCAGCTCACGACATGTTCCTGTGACCGAGCTTATTTGATTTAAAAAAAACAAGTCACGTCCAAGTCTTCCAAATCCAAAGACTGATCTAACCAATATGACTCACTGTCACAGCCATCAGGCTGGCTTTGGGGTGAGCGAGTGGAGCTGGGGTTTCTAACCACTGAAAAGCCTCCGGGACTCCGGGGTCTGCGTTAAGTGAGGACACAGCAAAGAAAAATGCCAACCCCACAAGATCCACAATTATGAGCGAAGGGATCTCATTATAAAGCACCAAATTTTGGGTGCTTTTAGACGCCCATGGTATCTGATGTACCAGTCAAGTTTCAGACCCATGTTTTTGAGCCTGCCTTGAGTGTGTGGCTGATCAGAAATGCATCTTGCAGTGTTGAATTAACAGTCACAGTGCACGCACAGCACACTCCAGATTCCCCGACTCAATCTGCCTGCCACCCCCAACCCCCACCAGTGCTCAGCAATGTTTAAGTGCTCGTTGCTTTTTTTTTTTGTTTGTTTGTTTGCCTATTGCACGTGTCATTATTTATCTATAAACTTTTTATTCTTTACAAAGTGTATGCAGGTGAAGTATGTTATTTAAATATTCTAAAGACAAACTGATTTTCATTTTTCTCTTGAATTGATCATTTTTATATATCTTTGTTATTGCTTAGTTATGTTCTTTAGCCATGTTCAATCAGAAATAAGTAATTCACATAACAAAACACATAACCGAAAAATATTTGTTTTTCTAAAACCTGCAGATACTTTGTTGTCAATAAAAATAACATGACTCTAAATGAGCAGATCCTGGATCAAGTTCATTAGCAGTGGCAGAGCAACTAACTCAGTGTAATGGTGTTTAAGCTGTCTGCTTGTTCTCCACTGTGATGCATCATTAATACTGTTGTTGGATGTACAGTAGTATTAGCATGTGTCTTGAATTGTTGCATTTGACTGTGACTCCTCTGTCTCAGCCTCCCCCTGCTCTGGCCTGCAACCTGCTTCTTGGAGTCTCTTCCCCCCCTGTGCGTGTTGGTATACACACTCCATCCACCTGTCCACTCACTCTATCTTCACCCACGCACACACAAAATGCATTTGCACATTTGGACTTGTATGACATATTTTTCTTTTGAGTTTGGATGTAGTTAAAGTTATAATCCTTAAGACTTAAGTCCCGGTGGTTTTGGCGATACTTGTGCTTACCAGTAGGAACAGTACTGGTTGCAGAATTATAGGCGTCGCAAAATCACCCTCAAAAGCTAATTTGTAAGTAATATTACAGGAGAGTAACTGGAGCATCATTTTACAGCCCAGCCAAAAAAAAGAGGCTTTGGTCAAAAATATACCTTTTTCCATCATGCAGTCTGATTTTATGTTGCACAGGGTGCGAGTAGTTTTCCATACAACAGCAGGAAACTGTAAATATTATTGATACATTTTCTGAGGAGTTGCAGGTGTGCAGCTTGTCACCTGCAGCCCTTCATCTAACAGCCCACTGTGGTTGCTCCCTCTTGTTCCATTACCCCCCAAAATATTTCAAACTGTGCCAAAAAATGCCACAAATTACCATTGTCCTTTTTTATTTGAAGCCATTTTGAAGAACGATCATAGTCAGCACTAACTCTGGTGAAAAATACATTGCATTTTCTGTTGCATTTTCACTGCTTCACAATGAAAGCCACCACACGTTTCACCAGTTTACTGCTTTCACTCAGTATGTTTACATGCACAGTTAAGTCAAGTTACAGTCATAGCTCAACTAGGACAATTAATTAGACTGCTGTCCTTGTCCCAGTATACAAACACAGAAGGGGAATCGATTTATTTCAGCAGCGGGGGGGTGAGAGACATCCCTTGGCCGAATACCGATTTTTAGTTTTTCATTAGTTTTTGCAGATGGACTCCCTCCAGATTAGTGTTGTCACGGTACCAAAATTGGATCCCACTGTATGATACCAATGAAAATATCATGGTTCTGAGTAGTATCACGATACCACAGCAAAAATGAGGCAGATGTGCCTTTTGTCATTTATAAAAAGATAAATCACTTTTCTATAATACATCACTGGTATTTCAATGGAATAAATTACTTATTGACTTATTCATACTTCAAAAACAGTATCAATAAGTGATTAACATAGGGGGGATCAAAATAAAATAAATAAATAAAATAAAAATCAACCAGCCACCCTCCTCCCCTGACAAATAAAGAACAGTCCCTCCATAAGTAAACAACAGTGCGGTGAGGTTTGTGGACCTGCCACAAAGAGAGACATGTGAACGGCTTGTTTCTCCACATACTGTGTGCCGCTATGACTCGGCTGTTCAGGTACTACTGCGCAGTCATGACAAGTTATTCACCTGGAGCCGGACTTGTTCGTCGTCGGTAAGCGGTTATCCTGCGCCACTGTATTTGACAGGAATACGTCCTGTCCGTGTCTGTGACCCCCGTTCAACCCACAACCGGCGGGATTCGCCGTTTCGTTTCTGCTGCTGGTTGAAATCTGTACTCACACAGTGTGTAAAATATCGCCACACTGCTGACATTTTACTCCGTCCGTCACCGCATCCTGTTTGATTGCTTATCAAAACACACCACTATTATTCAGCATTGATTTTCACTTATTCCACCGAATACCGAATGTGGTTTTTTGCAGTCACGCAGCTGCTAAATGAATGTAGCAGAAACACTGACGTCACAGACCAAACAATCGATAAACATGTTTACTACAGTTAGCTAGCGTAAAAGTGATACCACGGTGACAACTTTACAGCTCTGTAAATTTCGTCTGTCCAAAAATGCAAAAATGGCTCTGAATGTAGATTTTGCCACATTATTACTGGCTTCTTTTTCAGTCACGCATTTATTTGACCTTCAGGTCAAAGCCCGGGGAGAAAACTGTGGAGCATGCACAGAGTGCCTAGGCCAGTTTGCTTCCGATTGACTGTATACATGCAGGAGTTATTCGACTCCCAATCACATTATCTGGGTGTGTTAGTCCAACTTTGAGAAATTCGATTTAGTACGATTTCAGTCGGACAAGCGTGTTTACATGTATCTTAAAAGTCCCGTTTCAGTCAGTCCAACACAAAAAAAGGATTTTCTCTATTGTCATGTAAACATACAGAGTGTGAACCAACAGCAGCAGGAAATGCTGGGTTAGCATTCGCAGTAACTTTACACAGCTCTGATGGTGTAAGGAGAGTCAGCAGTAGACAGTGAGACTGACATCAGTTAAATTATAAATAGTAATGCTGGATTACATGCCGCGTCATTTCAGTGGCGAAGATTGGCAGTTTGAATCTCATGCAGGAATGGCGGACCCTGCCACCAATCATCAAAACTACTAAAGAGAGAGGAACTTTGGAATGTAATTACACTGAATGGCTATGAATGGAAAAAATGCTGACCATAAGCCGTATCAAACGGGGTGTGATTTCATGAAAGTCTTATGGATTACAACTTTAATCTTTAAGTTCTGTCATATAAGAAAACTTGTTATACTGATGAATGCAAAGTTTTTTTTAATTGAGTATAAATTATTACTAAATGTTTTTTTTCTTTAATCTGCAGACTGACAAAACAGTTTATTGCTTTAGCATCAAAGTATTTCAAAGCTACTGACCTCACAGTCCCAAAGTACACAGTTGCTCTGTTATCTAACTTCAAGTGCTTCTCTCCCTCTGCTGATTCTCTCATCATCCATCCATCCTTCCTCCCTCCATCCATCCATCCATCCATCTGTCTGTGGGTCCATCTGTCCATCGGGCTGCATGCAGACTTGGAGATGGAGAATGTAATACAGGACAGTGCATGGGTGGCCGACCCGCTAAACCACTACAGCCTAAGTTCAGGTAGACAAAAAATTTTTGGTGTGCTGCACTGCCTCTCCCTAACCAAAAATTAACTCCACAACTTGACTGATGTGTTTGCACTGTGTGACTCTAATAGGACTAGTCTGTGCCCCTGTCACAGGAGTTTAATGGTGAAGTGTGTAAGATTTAGGGGGATTAGGTGGCATCTAGTGGTGAGGATTACAGATTGTAACCAGCTAAAATTTCTCTCAGTTACAATTCCTGCTGCGTTTATTGTTTAGGAGATTTTTACCGGGAGCCGAATTATCCACAGAGGTCTCTTTCTCAAAGGGACCCCAATGATTTAAACCAGTAAAAACACTGAATAAAGCAGATTTACATCACAAACCAGTGTAACTCCAATGCTGCTCATTGCACATGGGCTTGTAACTACGGTCGCAGATGCGAACATGCAAATGGCACTGGAGTCAGTGTTTGGTTGTTCCATTCTGGGCTTCTGTAGAAACATACCGATGCAACATGGCGATCTCCATTAAAAGATAAGATAAGATACACCTTTATTGATCCCACAATTGAGAAAGTCCAGTGTTACAGCAGTCAAGGAGAAAGAGTCAAATTAAAAATTTAAAGATTTAAAAACTTAAAAAACTAAGCATGCAAAAAAAGTACAAAAAATACAAGAAACGGCAATGAATAATAAAAGGACCCGCTCTGTATGTGGCTATAAATGGCTCATTGTGAGGTGAAAAAATCACAACAGTTCTTATTTTCAGGTGATTATACACAAAAGAAAACATACTTATTATATTACATTTCATTTCTGCCAATAAATACCCCTAAATCCTACACACTGGACCGTTAACACTGGGGATAAATGTTGTGTATTTTTTGCTGTTCCATTCCAAAAGGAGGACCTTTCACAACAACATAACAGATTGCCCTGTCTTTGACCTTAATCGCATTCTCTCTGCATTCTGACGGTGGACCAATAAGACTCACTATAAACCACATGTTGCTGTGCAGTAATAGTAGAGCATTTATGACACAGTAATGTGGAAATAGGTCTTTCTTTCCCCTGTGTGTGTGTGTGTGTGTGTGTGTGTGTGTGTGTGTGTGTGTGTGTGTGTGTGTGTGTGTGTGTGTGTGTGTGTGTGTGTGTGTGTGTGTGTGTGCGTGCGTGCGTGTTTCTGCGAATCATCTGTCACTTGAATTGCTATAATCCTGTATAAGAAACAAGCATGATAATATGCAAATAATGGCCATATTCCCCTTTTAAAGTTTGTTACTTCAAGTCCTGCTGTTTCCTTCTGCATTGTAAGATCCTTTATATCATGCAGTTGCATTTTAGATGTGTTTCAGGTTTGTCAGAATTAATGTTGCATGGCATTTGTCTGTAGAAGACAAAAAACTATACATAAAACACTTGGAATAATATGTAGTGGTGTAAAAAATAAAACCCTTCTAAAAGTTTCTCTCAAAAGAGAAATATCTTCTCCTTGCAGCCCCTGTTCTTTTTCTGTTTTGCCCCTCAAGGTGTATGCAAATGAGTTCAGGGGTGAGCCAGGTTATTACAGCATTTCTCACAGCTGCTGAATGTATCCTGTGTCTGGAAGAGGGCCAGCTGTGTTTGTGTGTCTGTTTGGTGGAGGCTGAAAGGCCACGGCAGGGGTGCCGTGGCGCTAGGTCTCAACCAGCCGTGATTTATTTAATCCTTTTACAATGAGGGGGCCTGTAAACCCATCCATTGTGCGTTAAGCTTTGTCCTGCAACAGTAAGAATCTCTGTCTCCCTCTCCATGGTGACTGAAAGAGCACATTCCTGCAGGGAGACACACAGCTTTGGAAAAATATGCTTGCTCTGCCTAGATCCACTCTGTTCACCACTAACCTTTGCTGTTTTTCAGTAAAACTATGGAAATTGTTAACATGCTGCTTTGCTTCGGTTAAAATCGAGACGATAGAAGCTAGGAGTTATCTGTCCTTCAGTCCATGTGGTTGTGTTGCAGTGGAATCAGAGAACAGAGACTACTCTATTCGCAGTGAAAATAAACTCTTTTGTTGACAATGTGAAAATAAAGAGTTGTGAGTTTTGGATGAAAAAAATAACAGCGAGACTTCTTTCCTCCCCTGACAGCCCAATAGACCTACCAGTTACTGACCCAGATGTAGAGCCCCCTCTGTTCCCCTCTTCATTGCAGGCCTTCGTCATGTCTGGGGACCAGTGATTTGGGCAGCTGTGAGCGTACATGAGCCAAGACAGCTGGTTATGTGAAGGAGAGAGGATGGGAAATGGAGAGAAAATGTGTGAGACAGACTAAGATTTGTCCTCCTGTTCCCGAGGATCTCAGATCATTTCCTGGTGCTTCAGTTCTGGGCTGTGAAACTATGCAAAGTCCCTTGTGTAAAGCGTTGCTCTGCAGTTCCAATAAGTGACTGTTGTTGTGGGCAGCACCTTTGTTTGGGGGAGGCTGCTTGTGATTACATACTAACAACTCAGCCTGTGTTGTAAACTGAGCGAGTGTGTAGAGCCCACGGATCATTTTGTACAACTTTGTAGATTACTTATGATCAAGTAGGATTCAACATTCAGCACACCTGAGTAAGAGCAGATTAGGATGGTTAAGAGTGTCTGGTCTATCTGCAGTGGACTTGGACTCTTATTTTTTCTCTTAACAGATAATTAAGAGAAATTTAAGAGAATGTTTCTGCATGAGGCCCATTGTGTTGTTGCAAAGCTTCTAAGCACAGACATTTAGCCAGCAGCTATGTGTGTTTATGTTTCAGACAACATGGCGTTCTGCTCCATTACAGTACATTTACAGGCATACAGCTGCTAAACACACTTCCTCGTTCTTTTCTTTAGATTGTTGGTGAGCCGAAGACAATTTTCCACCCTGGTGGACAATGAAGATTTATTCTCTTCTATTCTATTCTATTATTCAGATACATGCAAAATATCAGCTGTATGATGCTTAATCTAACACAAAGCTCTCATTCTGTTATATGGTATATTATATCAGGGCTGTAGTTCACTGTCACCTGTATAGATGACTGGTGTTTTCAGCATGTTGCCAGTAGACTGACTGTCAAACTGCCTCCTACTGTTCTAACAGAGCCTCACATGTTGAGCTCATATGATTTCATTTTCAAGGTGTTATGAAAACCCCCCACACAAAAGTAAAAAATACTTAACTTTGTACAAAGTGGACAACTAAATTAGAGGAGAAAAAGCTCTTGACTATGTAGGAGACATACAATATGTCTGTGATCCCTGTGACAGTACAAACTTGTTGAGTTGAACTTAGTTTGACTTTCTCAGTAATGTTCTCCAGTGTGTGGATTAGTGCTGGTGTTGGAGCAAAAAACTATTTTGTAGAGCAGGACATTACATACGCATGGAAGATACACAGTATTGGAAGAATTATTCAGATCCTTTACTTAAGGTAAAGTACCAATAAAACAGTGTAAAATTAAAATACTCTTTTACAAGTGAAAGTAGTGCATTAAAAATCCCACAGAAGTGAAAGTACAGGAGTGTTATGGGTCAAATGTAATCACAGTATTAAAAGTAAAAGTACTGGTTTTCAAAAAAATGTGTTGACTGAAGTATTATTAATATATATATATGACACTATTAGATTGTTAATAGTTATGCATCAATGAATAAGCAGCATTTTATTGATGGAGCTGGTCAAAGTGAAGCTAGTTTGGACTGCTTTATATACAGTTAGTCCAGTGGTAAAAGGGAAACTAAATTCATTATCAAAATTCATACCCTTTTTTCCTATGGTCTGAGACAGTCCATAAATATAAGTAAATATGCACAACTCTCTCCTAAATCCAGATCTAGACTGCTGAAACTCAATTTTGTGATGTCATAGGTTGTCAAGTGTGGAGCTGCTCCATAAACAATGAATGGGGAAAGATGTTGTAGATGACAGTGAGAGCACCCAGGGAAATGCTCTGAGTATATGGGTACATTTTCTGTTTCAAAACTGAGAAACCTACAGTAGAATAAAGCTCATCTGGGTATAAAAAAAGAAAACAAACAAAATCAGTCTCCACTGTCAGCTCCAGACTTTATACTTGATGACATCATAAGTTTGGGACTTACTTCTTTGGTTTCTGGCTTTGAGAGAGAGTAGCTCACAATTATTGATTGAACTTTCATAGGCCATGGAAACCCAGAGGGTCTACACATAAATCTGAAATACTGGATAATTTTACCCTCTGGGCCTCAGTACAAGTACCTTAAAACTGTATTTAAGTACAGTGCTTAATTAAATGTAGTTAGTTGCTTTCTGCCACTGAAGGTGGAAAACATCAGCCTACATGTGAAGAGAAATTCAGAAAATCAATTTACAGACATGTTTGTCTCAGTGTAACATGTGAAAAGGATGTCAAGGTGAAGAGAATACATGCAGTGGCAAAGTCTCACTTCAATCATGTGATTCTGGACAACAAATTAGTCTGACTTTATTTTGACTTCACATGTCTGCTGAGAGACTAAGCTAGTTAGGGAATTAATAAGATAATGCTTTCAGGGGGCAGTGGGCCCCTCAGAGGGAGAGCTGATTTAAAGTCAAGGCAAGGCCATCATATATGTTGTTTTGACAGTGAATAAAAACAGGGATGCTGTTTGTTAGGAGCGTGTGTGTGTGTGTGTGTGTGTGTGTGTGTGTGTGTGTGTGCGCGTGTGCATGCAGTGTAAAGGTCTGTTTTTTTCCACTGTGTAAACCACCAGACTCCCGTGCTGCCTTCAAATACTATCCGGAATATTGTAATGAAACACGTGCAAGCAAGTAGTAATATGAGTATGACTGGCAGGCAGGAGTGAACTGTGCTTAAGGGAGGAGAGCATGGATGCTATGTGAGCAACTGATGGCCAGTGAGGGTTTGGACATATAAGAACATCAGTAACAGGCTTAATGCACATTGTGTCCTCTTCTGGTAACACTGTGGGGTAGAGTAGCTCCAAGCTGTTTTATTTTACAAAGTTGCAAGACTTCACAGCATGTACAGCTTCTGACTTTGGATCTGGGAGCTTTTCGGTGAGAAATTGGAAAGCACGGAGTGCTGGCTTGGTATCAAATATTTTTGCTTCAGTGTGTTAACTAAAAGTGGTTGTTAAAGCATACACACTCCGTCATATTGACGTCGTATTGTATTTGCGTCATTAATACTTACAGTTGTGTTAGACTGGGATGAACGGACGGTAATTCCCATATTTGTTTGAGCACTTGAAGGCAGCATGTGTGTGTTAGTAGAAGCGGAGGGAGTTGAGTGTGGAGACGAGCTGACAGGGCACAAGGGAAAGTCTCCGCTGGTCTTCTGCTCGTGGTGCCTAAACTCTAAACTCTTTCTCACTTTGTCAAGGGGACCGCGACATTTTTGTAACAGCTAGACGGGGTTTCATCGCCATTTTGTACAGGTGTACGGTTGGAAAGAAAACGATAAGTAAGATAGCAGTACTTTGGACCTATTTTGAAACCCTGTCATAAAGCCACACAAGTCCAGCGTTATGGAGCCAAGGTAGGAAAATGCGTTTGAATTTGGAGTCTAAATTTATATACTCGCAATAGTATTCCCTCTAGCATGTCATAGGCTAACTACACACATCTTTTCTGAAGATACCGTTAACAGTTAGCCTTATGCTTATACGTATCGTGTTATAGTGGTAATAATGCGAAGAGACAGCACTTCGAGTGATGGAAGGGTTTCCTTGGTCTTACAGAAGGGTGGAAAATATTGCTCCTTCCTCACATGACTCCATATTTTCCATCAGACGAAAATCTGACTTGGACACAAAAAAGAAGCAATATTTGCCACTAAGTATATATATATATATATATATATATATATATTTAAATTTACCACCAATTCCTGTCGGAGGCTCTGACTGAACTCCTGAGAAGATACAAACCGAAGATTTGGGAAAGTTTGACTTTTTAAAGGGGAACACCCATTTTCAGAATTCATACATGTTATTTCTGTGTTCTAAGAATGTTCAAAAAATATTAGTAAATATGAACAACTCTCCCAATTTCAAAAGCTAGAATGCTAAAACTCAAATTTGTAATGTCACTGGGTATGTATATATGTATATATTATGGCATGTAAGTCTGGAGCTGTTCCATAGACAATGAAGGGTGAAAGATGTTCTAGATGATGCTGAGAGCACCCAGGGAAGAGTATATGGGTACATTTTCTGTTGCAGAACTGAGAACACTACAACAGAATAAAGCTTATAGGGGTGTTAAAATAAAATAAAATAAAAACATTATGTGGGTCCACAAACTCAGGCTCCCATTCATTCTCTATGAAGCAGTTCCTCGACTTTAAGTGTATCTCAAATTGCATACTTCTGTTCTAAACACTTAATATTCTAAATGTGCTACACGTGATCACACTGCATAGCAGGGGAAAATGCAGTGTTTTACTGGTGCATTCAAAATGGTCAAAAAGTTGAGGGTGGAATAATGGACCCTTCTCAACGGTCGCCATCTTTGTGACGTAGCAGAAACTTTGTCCCAAACTTCTCAGCTTTTGACATTGCAGCTGGGGACAACAAGGAGCCTCTCAGTTATTCATGTTTTTTTTTTCTTCTTTTTTTTTTTTGCACGAAGTACCAAAACTGTTGTTGAATAGAAGCTGACAATAATGTTTGTTGGGTCTTTAATGATTTGGTACTACATACAATAATAATTAGCATTGAAGTTTTGGTTTGTGTGTGCAGAGATAGAGGTCAAATGTTGGCGATAATGCTCCACCGTCCGTTTGCAATTCACTGTTAAAAAAAAAGTCGAAGAAGTAGAGGCAGTTAAAAATGAAAAAGCTGTCATCACCTCCAGTAAGTTTAAAGTGGCAGTGAACAATTTGAGAGAACACTACCCTGTTGAAATTAGTGTACCATGCAAGAAGTATGTAGTGTACATATTGAAATAATGGAAGGATGTGATTTGAGCCCCACTCTTTATAACATCACAAGTTTGAGACTTTCTTCTCTGGTTTCTGGCTTTGAGAGAGAGAAGCTCATGTTCAGAAATATAGATTGAATTTTCTTAGGCCATGGAGATAACATTGGAATTCTTAATTTAGGTGGTGTTTCTCTTGAAAATGTAGATTTGGACTAATTTGTTTATGTAGCAACATAAGAGATTAAACCATTTGAAATATGTAGTTTACACAGTGTTTAGTTGTAATGCCTCTGAATAAACATGTATCACTGTAACTTATAAAACAGCCCTCACATCAGTGCTGTAATTGAGTTGCACAGAAAAGATGAACCTTGTCTCACAGTACCAGTCAGTTCTCCATTATTGAAATTTGTTAAATACTAATAATAGACAAAGAAATTACTTTTCGTTTTTGATTTTATAATTTAATTTAGAACAAAAGGTGGCTCTGGAGGACTTGCACCCAATTTCAGCTAAGTGATTTGAACATTTTTCTTGGTACTGGTGCTTATTTTTGTTGTATGGTTTCTATTTCCTGATTTCTCTGATGTGGTGTACAGTTATAACATTTGGTGTAATTATTGGGTGAGACCATAGGGCCCAGCTGATGTCCCCCTCTGTTCTCTCTTCCGTCTGCTGAAGTTGTGTTCACTGGTGCATTGAAAGATTGAACAAAAAGGCTTTTTGCTTCTGCTGTCACCACACAGTCAGGCTCTCGTGTCCAAACAGAGGTCACTGTCACTCATGACTGCCTTGTAATAGGCAGACACTGCTCTGTTGTTTACACACTCAACGGCCATCCAGAAGCAGCAACAGGAGAGGGGTTAAAATGTGTTAATGGGTGTTAACACAGTGTCTCCCACTGTTATGTTCTGTTTTTCAGTTTGATAAGTAATGCATATATGATCCCTGTGGCAGTCACCTCTCAATGGACAAATGTCCCCTTTTCAGTGGCAGTGGTGGCAGCAAGCAATATTAATAGTAGTCATCAAGTGGCTTGTTGAGTTCCCAGTGTGGCTTTAAAAGATAAACTACTCGAGAAAGAAATGCAGTTGACATTTTCAGACTCACAATATTCACTTTTTGGACATTCGAAGCTTCGGAGCTCAGAACGAATATGATGCCGGGGGGGGGGGGAGTGACTACAACGCGGAGTGCGCTCAACGCTCCGCTTATAGTGCGCCCGAGTCTGTGAGCACCTTAAATTAAAATGCTTGGCGCACACTGCAACACAATCAAACAGATGCGCAACTCAGAGGATCAGAAGTGTCTCTGACACCAGACTCAGAGCGGCTCTGAGTGCACTCGTGGCTTGTTGACGGTGTTAGTGTTGCGTTTAAGGCCTCCCCCCAAAAAGCGGAAAAAAAGCGCAGAAGCTTCAATTTTTTTTTCCGCAATCGAATCCCGTGCCATTGAACGAAGCTTAGAATTTTTTGGGTCAGCCTTAACACAATCAGTTGTGAAAGCGCAAAAATGGCAGCTTTTTGCTGCAATTAGCATGCAAGGCCAGTAGGTGGTGACACGCCATATGTCAAACACCATAGAAGAACGTTCTGCACATGCACAGTGATTTGTTTTCCTCTTGGTGCTAGTGATAAACTACATTTTAACCTTATGTAGCATAGTTAGCTGCTATGCACTTACTAATATTTGGCACAGAAGACATCTTTGTTCGCCGATGTGGCAGTGATGTTGATGCAGCAGTGCTAAGTTCATTTGTAAGCTTGTAAAGGTAAACAACCCGGCATATATCCATCATTGTTGTTGTGGTTCCTGGGCACCTAATGGGCATGCTCGAACTGGGTTGAAGCATCATTGTTTTCCAAAATCTCCGTCTATCCCGTTTACATATCTCCACAGAAAGGGATATTTTTAAAAACTTTAACTTTGGAAGACGTGTTTGAAGATATCCGTTTTCATCAAGATAAACACCATTTACGTGATAAATACCCGTTTTCAGAAATATACGGAACCGTATAAACAGGCCCTTAGAAAAGCTTCCACAGATCATATTCCAGCTAAAACCCTTGTTCTCACAGCATGTAGATCTCTGAGATGGATGATGTAATCATATTCAACCCATTCACATAATGATTTTCTAAAACTCCAACAGTGAAATTTCCCGCTCTTCTGTCTGTTTGGGCGTGGGTGGCTGTTGAGTCTGGTGGGGTTGCTGGCTCAAGTGAAAAGGCTGAGCTGAACTGTGATGACAGCATTGTGAAGCCCCAGGTCCCGCCTACTGGTAGTTGTGTATTCAGGGAATGCGGACACGTACAGTAGTTGTATCAAATATCTTGATCTGTTGATTGGCCCTATAATGTCACTGCTCTACTTTAGGAAGCAGTGGCACTCTGCTGTGTTGCTATGAAGCTGGGATTTTCCTCTAGTCTGTGTCCTTTGAAAAGCCTCTTGCTAACTGAATGGAATGAGGCGGTCAGTTTTGGATTGGAGCAGGGAAACAGAGCATGATGTTTGCCATTACGTCTGTAATTATCCCTGCTGTAATACTCCTCACCCCCGGGATGTCATATCCCAGCCTCTCACTGAGCTCTCTTGGGGAATCACAGTCACACAATCAGTTAAGGGCTGCAACTGAATCCTGACAGTGTTCCTCCTCAGGCATTATAACCATCCTTCACTGTGTTTAGCTTTGTGCTATCTGGATTTTATCTGTTATCTATGCAAATGTCAGGCATGGCCTGTTGGCTCTCATTTCCCTAGCTGTGAACATGTTGGACCCCATCCACCCCACTCCTAGTATGTTGAAAATATACCATCAGGTTTTATGATGTTTGCAAATATGCTTGTAATCTCATCTTTTTGTCGTGAATAATAATAATAATAATAAATTTTATTTATAACGCGCTTTTACAAGTGCTCAAAGACGCTTACATAGAAATAATAACAGTTTAAAATACAAGACAATGTAGAATAATAACACAATTAGAATACAGAAACAATGTGAAAGATCAGGGAGAGATAGAATATGATGGGATAGAACAGAAAATTAGACATATATAGTTTACAGATTAAAAGCCAATGTAAAAAGGTGGGTTTTTAGGAGAGATTTGAAGGTGTGGGGGTCTGTACAGTCTCTGATGGATTTGGGGAGGGAGTTCCAGAGGGTGGGGGCGGCAACAGAGAAGGCTCTGTCCCCCCAGGTTCGGTGCTTGGTCCGAGGGGGTATGGCGAGGAGATTTCCTTCTGAGGATCGGAGGGAACGGGGGGGGTTGTAGTGGTGGAGCAGGTCTGTGAGGTAGGTGGGGGCCAGGTTGTTAAGTGATTTGTAGGTCAGTAGGAGGATTTTGTATTGTATGCGGTGTGAAATGGGGAGCCAGTGTAGTTTTTGGAGGACAGGGGTGATGTGTTCTCGGGAGCCGGTGTGGGTGAGCAGGCGGGCAGCGGAGTTCTGGATGTGTTGGAGTTTATTAAGGACTTTTGATGATGAACCGTATAGGATGCTGTTGCAGTAATCTAGTCTGGATGTTATGAAAGCATGGATGAGGGTTTCGGCAGCAGAGTAGGTGAGTGAGGGGCGGAGACGGGCAATGTTTTTGAGGTGAAAGAAGGCGGTCCTGGTGATGTAGTTAATATGGTGGTCAAACTTAAGTTGGCTGTCAAAAATGATACCAAGGTTCCGGATGTGCGTGGATGAGGACAGAGTGCTGTTGTTGAAGGTGAGGCTGAAGTTCTGGGTGGTTCTGGTGTGTGATGTGGGACCAATGATGATAATGTCTGATTTGTCACTGTTTAGTTGCAGATAGTTTCTTTGCATCCAGTTTTTGATTTCAGAGAGACAGTTACTGAGTGTGGAGAGGGTGGTGTTGGTGATGGCTTTGGTGGAAATGTACAATTGGATGTTGTTGGCGTAGCAGTGGAACTGTAGTCCGTAGAGATGGATGATTTTGCCAAGGGGGAGCATGTATAAAATGAAGAGGAGGGGACCAAGCACAGATCCCTGGGGGACGCCTTGGGACAGAGGAGCGGTGGTGGAGGTGCAGTTGTTGGTGTTGATGAACTGGTGTCGGTTGGTGAGGTAGGAGCGGATCCAGGTGAGTGCTGTGCCAGTGATGTGAGCTGAAGATTTCAGTCGGGAGAGCAGGATGGAGTGGTTGATGGTATCAAAGGCTGCTGTGAGGTCGAGGAGGATGAGGATGTTGAGGTGTCCGGAGTCTGAGGAGAGGAGGAGGTCGTTTGTAATTTTGAGGAGGGCTGTCTCGGTGCTGTGTTTTGATCGGAAACCAGATTGGAAGCATTCAAAGAGATTATTGGAGGTGAGATGGGTCCTGAGTTGGGAGGCTACAGCACGTTCCAGGATTTTGGATAGGAAGGGGAGATTGGAAATAGGGCGGAAGTTATTTGGATTATCAGTGTTGAGACCAGGTTTTTTGAGGATGGGTGTGATGGCAGCCAGTTTGAGGGTTTGGGGAACAGAACCAGAATTGAGGGAGGTGTTAATGATGTCGGTGATGAGCGGGGAGATGGCAGAGAGGCAGTCCTTAATGAGTTTGGAGGGTATGGGGTCCAGGGTGCAGGTGGAGGTTTTTATCCCGGTCATGAGGGTTGTTAGCTGGGCTGGAGATATTGGAGAGAACTGTGACAGGGGCTGGATGGTGGCAGGTGGTGAGGCAGGTGGGGAGATGGGGGGGGTTCCAGGGGTGTTGAGGTTACTGTAAATGGTGTCTATTTTTGATTGGAAGTATGAGAGGAATGATTGGCATTTTTCAGTTGTGAATGATGAGGGAGTGTTGTCCAGGGGTTTAAGGAGTGAGTTTATGGTGGAAAACAGAGCCTTGGGGTTGTTGGAGCCAGAGTGGATGAGGTGGGAGTAGTAGGTGGTCCGGGCTGAGTTGAGTGCATCTTTGTATTGTTGTAGATGGTCTGTGTAAGCAAGAAGGTGAACAGATAATCCAGTTTTCTTGCAGAGTCTTTCCAGTTGTCGTTTCCGGGATTTCATTTGGCGGAGTGCGGGAGTGTACCAGGGGGCAGAGTGAGTGAATGAGACAGTTTTTGTTTTGGTGGGGGCGAGCTGATCCAAGCAGGAGGAGAGTGTGCTGTTGTAATAGTTTACCAGGTCAGCAGGGTCATCGGAGGGCGGGGGAGGTGAGGCAGACAGACAGTAGGTGAGAGAGGCTGAGAGAGCTGCAGGTGAGAGGGAGTTAAGGTTTCTGAAGGTTATTGTCCGGCTCTGAATGGGGGAGGGGGTAGGGATTTCAATGTTCATTGTGATTACCAGGTGGTCGGAGATGTGCAGATTGTGACTGGATAGCTGTTGAATGTTTAGATTAGTGGAGCAAACCAAGTCCAGAATGTGACCACGGCTGTGTGTTGGGAAGGTTATGTGTTGAGTGAAATTGAAGCATTGCAGCAGTTCTAAGAATTCTGTGGCCGGTTTACTGTCAGTACTGTCAATATGTAGATTGAAATCGCCCAGGAGAAGAACAGATGGTGAGATGGCGGATAACTGGGTCAAAAGGTCAGCAAGATCAGGAAGGAAGGAGGGATGTGGTTTTGGGGGGCGGTAAATGATGGCTGTGACCAGAGGGGATGGACCAGACAGTTTGTAGGTGAGGTGTTCAAATGAGGGTGTTAGAGGAATGGAGATGGGGGATGTTTTGATGTTTTTTCTGTGGATGGCAGCAATGCCACCTCCCCGGCCCTCTGTGCGGGGTTTGTCCATGTATGTGTATCCTGTGGGGGTGACTTGGTTTAATGAGAAATAGTCCAGAGGTGTTTGCCAGGTTTCAGTGAGACAGAGAAGGTCCAGGTTATTGTCCACTATGAATTCATTTAGAAGGAGACTCTTGTTGGTGAGGGAGCGGGTGTTGAATAAGGCTACTTTGAGGTATTGTTGCTTCATGAGTGGCTCTGATGACCGGGGAAGTGGATGAAGGTTGACCAGATCAATATGTCTTGTGCAGGGTGGACGGGGGCGCCTGTATGTGGTGATGGTCTTAATGTGAAAAATTACAGGTTGTGTATGTAATGACTGATGTGGCCAGGGGGAGGAGTTAGAGGTCATGTCAGAGGCAGTGTTGTGTAATGGCGGCTGGAGCCTGTGGGGGGAGTGGTTGAAACAGGCCGTGCTCGCATGAGTCTCAGGGGGAACCGTAGAAGAAGAGGGGAGCACGACCGAGGGGGCGTGGTACGTAAATAGTCAACACGTGTGTGCCAGTACGTGAACGGTGTGCTGTATGTTTGCAGTAAGCATGCGGCTACCAAGTTTACCTGGGTGTAGTCCGTCATGCCGATAAAAAGGGGAGCGATTCCAAAAAAGGTTAAAATTGTCTATAAAATCAAAACCAAGGCTGTTGCAAGCAGACCGGAGCCAAAAATGAAGGGAGAGGAGTCTGCTGTAGCGATGATCACCAAGGCCAAGAGTGGGAAGCGGTCCGCTAACGAAGATTGACTTCCCACAGTCCTTCAGGATGGTGAACAGATTTTTAAAGTCGACCTTCAGCAGCTCGGACTGACATCGGACCACATCGTTCGTGCCAATGTGCAAAATGATGCGCTTAATGGAGTCTGGAAAGGACTGTAGTAAACCGGGGAGTTTATCTATGATTTTTGAGACAGTGGCTCCTGGGAAACAGTAGGTGGTGGCGTTGAAAAAACGGACATTTCTTATTATGGAGTCACCCACTATAGCCGTGGTTGGTGGGAACAAGGGGCTAGGAGAAGGAGGTGGGCACCGCTGCTGTGTAGTGGGTGTCGGCGGTGATTGTGACCTGGGCACAACTGTGGCTGTGGGCTCGCGGGTTTCCTCAGTGCGGGGAGACACACCGGAGCGTCTCGCTCTGAGAGCTGCCTCCTTTACAATCATCCGCCGGGAGGAGGAGGTCGAGGGCTTGGCCGAGGATGCCGATGCAGGACCACTAGCCCCACGGGCCCCTAGAGTCGCGTCCGTCCAGAGTGGCGAAAGTGCAGGTCGGTTTGGGGTGGAGCAGAGGAGCGGCAGGACTTTTGATTTTGCTCCAACCATGACCATCGGTTTATCCCCAACCTTGATCCATTCATCGTCGGGGTGTGCGTGACCAGTCGCCAGAGGAGAGGGTGTTGAGCGGTCAGACGGCTGCGGACAGGTGGAGGAATTCCAAGGGACTGTGTCGTGGAAGGCAGCAGAGAGTGAGGAGATTTTCCGGGACTGCTCATGGGCCAAATCCATAAATTGGGACAGTAAGGTCTCATTGGTTTTAAGTTCTGCTGCGAGTCGACGGTTTTCATCAGACAGGTAAGCAATTTTTTTGTTGGCATTGATGAGCAGGCTGTTATCCCCAGTTGACACGGCTGTGGTCATGGATGTGGCTGGAGTAGGTAGATGGTGGTGGTGACTGGAGTGCAGTGAGGTATCCACAGGAGACAGGGCTGTAGCCATGGATGTTGCTGGAGAGACAGATAACAACTGCGGCAGCAAAGGTGTATTGTGTAGCAGATGAGATTGACAATTTGCCTGGTGGGGCTTCAGGACGTTAAAGGCAATAGACAGAGACTTACACGCGAGGACTCCAAAAAGGAGTCCGCAGCGTTGAGATGATAGTAGCACAATTCAGTCCGTTTAGAATCTTCCAGTGGAATGGAAACTTACCGGCGAGGGCCCAGAAACTGGGCCCGATGAGAAGTTTAGGCGTCCGGTAAGCAGGGCAGGTGAGCAGACGAGTGGTTAGCTTCAGGTGCTAAAAACAAGCCGGTATAGCTAGCCAAGACGATCCGGTGAGCTCAGCTTGACCACTTCGTAGAAAAATTCAAACGATCGGTTTGTCGGATGATTAAAACTACAATCCGATCGAATGAGGAGCCATTTAAGAAGCAAGGCTTAGGGATAAAACCATTTATAAAATGATTACATAGGCTTTAAAAGACTACTTTTCAGAGCTGCTCAGGGCTGCGCTCTCACTAGCTGACCAGTGAGAATAGATGCTCTGCCAGTTCCACACATGAAGATCAGTTTACCAATCATAATTAGTGCTCTGAAAAGCCTGTGAAAATGGTTATTTCATGTCTTCTTTGTCTCTGGAAAAGCTTTGTCAAATGCTTTTCTTTTCAAGTTTGTCAAAAATAACCATTTTGATGTAATCAGAGAGCGATGTCATCAGAGTTATTATGTTGTGGCATGGCAAATTTATAATTTCAAGCCTGCATTACAAACCGGAAGTGTGGAGTTTGAAAGACATAAGCCCTCTTTTCACTTTTTACAGAGATTGTGCTGTAGAGCCTTTACAAAGCCCTGTCTTGCCTCCTATGCATTTTTATACAGAACGAAACAATAGTGGCATCATGCCACTCGAGTGTATGATTTTAGACAGCATGCCGGCATCGTGGAAGCAAAAGAGGCGTTACATGTAACACAACAGCGTTGGCCTCTAGTGTGACATAAAACATATGTATCAGCAGGGCTTTTAACCATAACAATGACATTAACATGCCAATGTCATTTACTGACCTTGTTATAGGGCTGCTCGATGATGGAAAATACATAATCACGATTATTTTTGGTCAAACTTGAAATCATGATTATGCAAATGATAATGCGGCACACGTGATGACTTATTTACATGATGGCATGTCGTTTCTGTCTACATATGGTCCCGCATTTACAAGTCTCCCCTGCTCTCTGTATTGCGCATGGCGGAGTTCGGCCCTGAAGCCTGTGCACGCACGCGCGCGCACACACACACAACCAACGTCTCTTGCTCTCCCTCTGCCATTTTCCGCACGGTGTTTTTGAAACAGCGATCACCTGGCCCTCACATTATTCGATTTCACCTTCTTGACTCTCTCATGAAGTGAATAGAGGAGAGGAGGGGAGGGGGCGGCGGCGGATGCGGGATTCCCCCATATCCCCCCCTATATAGTGTGAGGTCCGTATGTATTCAAGTAGGCACGTCCTGACTGGCTGGCTATGTTTATGTTACAATATTGTAACATGGTTTCGATTTCTAAATAAACATTCACCTCGTCGCTAGATAGACCTACTCCTGAAAAACTTGTGTCTGCGCAAGCCTTTTTGTCCCTACGAGGCCACCGTCATTTACCCGACGGGAGGGGTGAGCGAGTGAGCCCTGCAATCTAGAATTTGACCACTGATGTCACTGTTTTCAATGGTTTTCAACCCATTTTACACACTGGCCCTTTAAAAATATAAGTCAAGTCAACTTTATTTATAGAGCACATTTAAAAACAACAATCGTTGACCAAAGTGCTTTACAGTGAATACTATTAAGCACAACTAAGAAAAATAATCAACCAAGACAGTAGAGTTTGCCTTGAGCAAATTCAATGAAAAAGATGAATATCAAACAAAATGTTCTCATGATGAATCACCAAAAGCTAAGGCAAAGAGATGGGTTTTTAGCTGGGCTTTAAATATATTTATAGAGGGTGAGGATCTAACTGTTTGTGGCAGACTGTTCCACAGTTTCGGACCAACAACTGAAAAAGCTCTGTAACCTCTGGTTTTTAACTTTGTAAGTGGGATGGAAAGTAGTAATTTGTCAGTGGATCTGAGGTGACAAGAGGTGAAATCGGGAGTGAGGAGTTCTGAAATATAATCTGGTGCTAGTCCATGCAGTGCTTTAAAAACATGGAAAAGATCATGATCAGTCCTATACTTTACAGCTAACCAGTGAAGCGAGTAGGGCTGTACCCAAATATTCGAATATTCGTTTCTATGGGTAGGTATTCATTATGAAAATTTGGTATTCGATATGCGTTTTTTTTTTTTTTTGTTTGTTTGTTTTTTAATTATTATTATTTATTTTAATTTTTTTTTTTTTTTTTTTTTTTTTACATATTTTTTGCTGCTAAATGTAGTCTTTTTGTTGTTGGTAAATGTGGGTTATCAATAAAAATCAATAAATTGCATTGTTAAAAATGTGAAAATATAGTATCGCCTACCAACGGAGCTTGTGCGCACGGCAGGCTTTAGCGCATCTGT
The DNA here is from genome assembly GCA_035609425.1 of Epinephelus awoara. Taxonomy (NCBI): domain Eukaryota; kingdom Metazoa; phylum Chordata; class Actinopteri; order Perciformes; family Serranidae; genus Epinephelus; species Epinephelus awoara. The sequence continues at coordinate 4,573,828 of CM069304.1, read as the reverse complement.
CTGAGGCTGTGGATCAATGCCAAGTTTTACCACTTTATCACTATTCCCTCTAACTTGTGGCTGTTGGAGTGCGTGACACAAGTGTGTTTTGAAAACGACCACGGACTGTCACCTGCATCAGTACCTTCGGATGCCATGACAGTGATAGATTATAGATTTATAGATTTTAATAATAATATCAAAATATCATTTACAGAGCGATTTAACAGGCGATCACTGCTGCCCGACCCGCAGGTCCATTTGCAGGTCAAGTGGGTTGCGAGTCGAGTCGTGCATCACTACTCAGCTCAGTCTATAAAGGCTGTACACAACAGTAGACATTATATTCTATTCTTGCCGGCAGAACCAGCAGCGCATCGGCTCTACAGTGCACGGCACTGCTGATTAACCATTTTATTGCAGCACAGAGTGTCTGCCAGGAACCACTTACTTGCAGAGGCTTCCTACAACTTGTTTCAGTGGTTCCGATTAAATCAGAAGACAAATTAAACAGGATGACTAACCAATGTGAAAATCAAAAGAAAGCATTGAATAATCTACTGAAGGAGACTGTTGTGCCATCACATTTTTTTGTGGTTTGAGAGCAAAGATCCAGTCGCTGCTGTGCAAAACTCTGCAATACAATTAGGTCCGAAAAACCCCCGGAGGAGTGCTTCGCAAGGAGTCTTTGAAACAAGCCGAGCCTGGCGTAAAACCGGAGAGAGCAGCACGGCCACAGCACACAAGATTTTAAATGTGAAGACCAAGGACCAAGAGCACTTCACCAAGGTGCCACACATGCTGAAAGAGCACCAAGACAACTGTCCCTTGCCTACAGTCAAGTACAGTGGTGGCAGCATCATGTTTTGGGGTTGCATGAGTGCTGCAGGCTCTGGGGAGCTCGGTTCATTTAGGGAAACATGAATTCCAAGCAGAGCATGATCGCCCCTCTTCAGAAACTGAGCCGCAAGTTTTCATTATCAAGTTTTCCAACATGATAATGACCCAAAACACACCTAGTAGATGACAACTGCCTTGCTGAGGAAGCTGAAGGTGAAGGTGATGGACTGGCCAAGTATGTATCCAGCCCTAAACTCACCTGTGCACCTGTGGGGCATCCTCAAGCTGAAGGTGGAGGAGCGCAAGGTGTCTTCACATCCATCTGCTCCATGATGTCATCATGGAGGAGTGGGAGAGGATTCCTGAAGCAACCTGTGAGCTCTGGTGAATTCCATGCCCAAAAGGGTTAAGGCAGTGCTAGATAATAATGGTTGGCGCACAAAATATTGACACTTTAGGCACAATTTGGACATGCTCTGTACTCACTTATGTTGCCAGCTGTTTAGATGTTGATGGCTGTGTTTTGAGTAATTTTCAGAGGAAGGTAAATCTATACTACTATACAAGCTGTACACTGACTACTTTAAGTTATATCATGGTGTCATTTCTATAGTGTTGTCCCATGACAAGATATAATGAAATATTTGCAAAAATGGGAGGGGTGTACTCACTTATGTGAGACACTGTATAACCATGTATGTGATTGGGCTCCATGACTGGCGGTTAAGATTGAAGGAATCAATTATATTCAAAAAGTCCTGGGAGAGTGCATCAGCTGGGCAGCAGACATGAATGTTAAAGTCTCCTAGGATCAGCACATGATCAGAATTAACGAGCACTGAGGATAGGAAGTGCAAGAACTCATCTATAAATTTTGGATTGAATTTAGGGGGCCTGTATATGAATTAGTGTTGCACGGTATACCAGTAGTAAAATAGTACCGCGGTACTAGAGTATTCCAAATGGTACTATACTGCATTTGGAAAATACTGGTACTTTGAAATTGATTCAATTCATTAATTTAGTTAATTTATTTTACTCATTTATGCACACAAACGCCTTTCTTGTTCGTATTGGAGCAGAGATTGCACTGGTGGTGTGTATGACACCACCTGTATCAACATTCGCAGCTGGCGCAGAGAAAGTCTGCCTCGCAAAGGGAGACAACACGAGACAACACAAACTTGGTGAAACATTTTAGCAACCAAACCGTGATGTCTGTACCGAGGTACTTTCGAACCATGATTTTGTGGTACTATTTATTGTTCGAAAGGTTTGTAGCCAAAAGGACTTTTCCTTAGGAAAAGTACCAAAAAGTATCGAAAAGTATCGAAATTTATATTGGTATGGGTACCGAAACAAAGATTTTGGTATCGTGACAACACTAATATGAATGCACAAAGAACCGTTGATCGTTCATTCTTACACAACATCAGTTCAAAACTAGTGTACTCATTAGATTAAAGGAGTTTACAGTTAAAAACATCTTTTAAAACCACAGCAACACCCCCTCCCCGGCTAGTGGTGCGCGTTGAGGTAAGAAATTTGTAATTTGGTGGACACAATTCAGAGAAGTAACTGACTTTACCAGGTCTTTGCCAGGTTTCAAGTCTAAGTTGTGGGTTAAGATGCAGTAATTTAAAATGAAACTTTTGTTTGAGAGTGATCTGACATTAAGGAGGGTCATTTGTGTCACAACACTTGAAGTGATGACCATGGGTGAGCTGGGATGAATAAATGTTGGCCGAATGCAGATCAGATTGCTATAATTTGGGATGAGTCTATGAACAGAGACCATTTTATTTTATCTGGGATTAGTGATAAAAGAAATCAATGAGCCTTGACAATTAGTAGGTTTTGAGGGGAGGGCCAGGGCGCTGTGGTCAGCAATAGCGTCCAGAAGTGAGGGGGGGGGAACGAGGCTGAGTGCGTACAGTTGGATGTGTTTACTGTCAGTCAAGTGGAGGTGCTCGACAGGACTTCACAGTCAGATCAACATTAATTGATAAGAGCCATGATCCTTCTCGGCTAGGATGCAGACCATCCCTGCCAAACAACTGAGGTCTGCCCAAGAAAGTGGTAAAGTTGTCAGCAAATTTTAGGTGGCTGCCAGCTTGGAAATATGCAAAATATGGGTCTTTATGCATCCAATCATAAAAACAAACATTCCAATGTGTTCCCCATGTTCAAAAACCATAAAATAGACACCAAGCTTGCATCTGGTTCAAAAGTTACAGCTGAAACAGTTTTCGGGTGGCGGCCATATTGGATTTTGCCACCATGGTCATGAGAATCCCAATCTGCAACGCCCCAATATCCAGATATCTTCTACATATTAGGTGACATAAGTACCAAATTTGGTGCTTTTATCACAAAATGAATGATTGTCTTGATTTTGTGAACAATGCTGCCCAACTACAGTACAAAATTGCTGGAATACCCCTTTAAGGGGCCGCAAGCTCTAAATCTTGTAATTAAAGTTATAGAGTTTGTAAGGCTTTATTAGCCCCACAATCCTTATATTTAATGCCTTTTACCCAGCTGGATTTCAGCTGAGAGTGTGTCAGTGGCATTTTCAGTGCTCAGTATGCTTAAAGAACTGCTGGCTAGCAGACTGTCATCTGCCTTGACAGTAAGCAGATGGGAGTCTCTCTCCATCCTCTGGAGAGTCATGCTTGTCATTGCACTCCTCTTCCTCACATCTTACAGTCAGTCTGGTTTCCTTAATAGAAGTGATGTGTCAGTGTAAGCCAACACAATTGCACAGTCAGCCCCCCCTCCTCTACATGATACTGAACGCCCTTTCTGATGCCTCAACAGTGAGTAAACAAAGTTGCCTCAGCGGTTTTGTCTGCAGTATAGCAGCATAGAAGGAATTTCTTCCTGCGGGGTGAATTGTAGCTCCACTTTTCCCTGAAATGAAACGATGGGTCTTCTTTGCTGCTTCATTAAAACGGCATACAACAGAGACGCAGAACCCAAAAGTTTGTTTCAAACATCATCTACTCGGTTGAGTGAGGTAGTTATAAATCTGTTTTGGTAAGGGTTTGTTTATTTTGAGATACTATTTTTATGTTTTCTGATCATCAGCAAAAGAATTCAACTTTAGAAAACAGAAGAATAGATTTAATTATCTACTGAAAACTGAAATTAGAAAATGTATTACACAGTTTGAGTAATGATGTAAAGTGGGAGTGGTTATTGGGTTGACATGCAAAGAATGAATACCAAGTAATTCTTTTCCAGACACTTAATTGTACTCTACTGATACAGCATTCACTCCCATAACATTGTTGTACTTGAAAATGGAGTTTTAAAAAGGTTTCAAAATCAATGCAGCAGAACCAGCGATATCATCTTTTGATTACACACATTCTTTTTCTTTGTCAAAATCAGGCGCCACACACATTACCCACAATGCAAAAGAAAGGAGAGTAAAGTTGCCTGCTCTCAGAATTTGTGAAGATATTTTTTCACACACTGTCACTATTTGCATATATTTTTGTAAGTATTCTGTGAAAACAATGAGAAACTGTTAAATGAATTCAGCTACAAAGAAACTTCGCATTCCCATCAGCTCATTAGTTTTAGTTTGGGCTTGATGTTTGCATTGTAAATGTACTCAATGGACTGTCAATTAAGTGTGCCGCACACAGTTTAGTCCATAGTGTACATTAAGCATGCTAAACAGGCAGCCTCATTCATTTTTACCTAATTGTCTCTGGATGAGAGGGCCAAGTCTCACACAGTGGCTGTTTGAGCTGGTTCTAAATTAGGGCTAGGCAATATATCCATGATAATAATAACTTTACTTGTATAGCGCTTATCTGAACAAGGTTACAAAGTGCTCCACAAAGTACATGAAAATAAAGCAACAATAAGAAAACAATAATGATATCATTACAGTATTGTAAATTATATTGATATTGTGATATAAGACTAGATAGTTCGACCCAGCTCAGGCCAAAGATTTGAGACAAAACCGTTTAAGAATTTTGCTGAAAAAGGGTTTCATTAAATCCAGTATAATTATACAGTGCACCGTGTTTCTCATGGATGGTTGTTTCTGTTGCACAACGTGCTTGATACTTTCGCTGTTGATAGCCTACATAGCTGTAACATGGATGTGAAGCGCAGATTGCAAGACTATGGAGGAAGAGGCACAAGAAAAGAGTGAGAGACATGCCAAAGAAAACAACAAAATAGTTCAGTGTTTTTTGCAAAACGGAGTTAGCACATCACAACAGCACGTCCTCAATGCTACATCTAAGTAGGAAACATTCAGTGAATGCATCATGTTTGCCAAGAGAATCCAACACAACAAGGTACGTTAATGACACATTTAATTGTGTTAACCTTAATCAGTGATTGCTAGCTGAGATTCATAACGCTTGTAAAGAACGTATGTGTATTATGGCTGTATAATGGCTGATAAATAACAGAAATCAATGCGGTGGCTAATGTTATCTGCCGATGTATCGTGTGTATTAGCCAAGAAAATAGCAACACACGGAAAATAAAATGCTGTAGTCAATTTGTCAATGCTTTAGCTTCATTCATGTTATTATGTTAGTCACACACACATTAACACACACGCACACACCCCTTACTCACTCATTCACACACTCATGCACTTATGCTCTGTTTTTTATATTATTGTGGCATTTTATTATGAATGCAGTCCATCTGATTTTGTTTTTGTGTTTCGCTGTTTCATCACTACTACAGATGCAACTGTAGCCAGTATCTCACTATCACTATCCTCATTCATATTTTAAGAAGCTACAAATCATATTCAGCCACAAAATAAGCCTGAGAAGCAGGAAATCAGAACAGAAGTACAGAGAGATGTTGCATAGAGATGATACATGGTCTCGTCCACCACACCAGGTTTTTAAAATGTTTCCAGTAGGTGCCTGTTTTGACTCGTCTCATTGCGAATCTTTGGTCTGAGCTGGGCTTTAGATTTTGGATATCGTAATATCAGAAGTGTCTTTTCCTGTTTTTAAAAGCTGCATTTCATGTGATGTAAAAGATGTAATTTTCTGAACTTACCATACTATTGTAGCTCTCCTGTTATTTTTCATTACTTACATAGTCATTACATCCACATCGCTGATGATTATTTGTCAAAACTCTCATTGTGTAAGTGTTTTTTATTATTGTTTTAGCACCAGTTGCCAGTTCTACAGTATTGTTGCAGTATCAGTGTCAAGGTTGTTTGTCAAAATTATTTTGATATTTTCTCCATATTGCCCAGCCCTCTTCTGAACAATTCTATTTATTACAGCATGTGTGTGTGCCTCATCATGCTGTGTAAGTCTATATTAATAAATCATTGTATGTGCTGTGAGTAGAGATGCTGCCCTGACAATTATTGTAATGTTGTTGTCTTCAAAACACAACAATTCAGCCTCAGCTTTCTTTACCTCGGCTTATTTTGTTTTTGAAGATAGACTTCGGTAAGCACTGACCTATTTTCAGTTGTATTGCAAACAAAGCTGAGCTCAACTTCGCACAGACTCCGCCTCTCCAAAGACTAGGCATTTATTTGATTAAATTCTTAATGCTTTTTTCACCTTCAACACACTTAATTACATTCTCTCTGCACTCTGATGGTGGACCAATAAGACTCACTGTAAACCACATCTTGCTGTGCAATAATTGTAGAGCATGTATGACACAGTAATATGGAAATAGGTCTTTCTTTCCTGTGTGTGTGTGTGTGTGTGTGTGTGTGTGTGTGTGCGTGTGCGTGTGTGTGTTGGACTGAAGTTTGACTGAAGTAATATAATGAGAGAGGTGGAAGGATTGTGATCGTGACTGTGTTTATAATAAGCTAGAGGAATGTGTCCTGGAATTAAAAAAAATTAAAAAAAAAAAATCTGATGCAACACGGCAGTTTTTCCACTTAAGCCCAGAGCACCCCAGACATTTTGGTGTTATCACTCTGTTCTCAAAGATTTACTGAAGTTTCAGATGTTGTTTGGCTGAAAGAACATAATTATCATTGATCAGATAGGTAATGGATGTTATTGATACAGTCCTGGGTAGTAAACTTCCAGCAAGTGTTCCTGGGTGGTTGTTTTTTCCTGAGTGAGACTGCATGTCTGTTTTGGGTGTTAGGAGCATTGACAGGGGCTAATTCCTCCCTGTTATTTTATTGGTCTCCTGCAGGGTTTATGCTAGACAGCCAATATGGCCATTAATATTCCAGAATTCTGGTCATATAGAACAACGATGATTCATATAGCCATATAACGTACATAGCATATATATAAACGGCAATAAAACACTTCAGATTAAATAACCTGAAAATAAGATAAATGAAGAAGAGGTCTATTGAGCAGAGACTAATCACAGGTTTAGTGGCAGAGGCAAAGAAAGAAAAGCCAAGCGTCACTGTAAATCACCAAGCCCGCTGTCCACCATCCGACTCACCGTGGTGAAGTGAAGCGAGCATCTGGTCTGTTCTATGAGGAGACCTGCGGTGTGTTGAAGGTCTTCCTGGAGAATGTGATCCGTGATGCTGTCACCTAACTACACTGGGTACAATAATAAATGCCCAGGCCACATAGTATTCCACAATTAAAATACAAATAAAAGCTGGTACTCCACAAATTTATGGAACCATACAAGGGATTGCATTGTCAACAACATGGTCCTGCAAATACTTGCAAAAGTTTGAAACGGAAACAGGAGGGGTTGAGTTAAAAATAAGTATTTATGTTTTTTCATGTCTGTGACAGATAAAGACATTGACACTGTAGTGAAAGTTGGTATGGTGTCAATGGGCCTCATTCACAAACAGTGCGTACGCACAAATCTGTGCTTAAACTGTGCGTACGATAGTTTGACGCACAAATCCGGGATTCATCAATATTTTCTTACCCAAATTTGTTCTTACTCTGCGAACAAATTTAGAACTGCCTCAGACCATGCGTACGCACAAATGAGGAAGGCCGAATTGACTTAGAAAATGCAAACACATACCTTTTAAGTACATGCAGAGCCTATAAAACCACATTCATTAAAATGAAATTTAATTAACATTTTTTAAAATCATTAATTTACTAATATATTGGCCAAATGTATTAAATAACCATGAAATTGACACACTTTCACCCTCATCATTGTGACAATTAAAATATTCAACGATAACAACAGTCCTAGTTTACAAAGGAATAAATGAGAATGTAAATGTAGGCCTAACAGTTTTGGCTTTCATTTAATTGTTTTGGCCTATAACAATCACCCACTTCCAACAATTTCTTGTGCCATGAAATTACGCATCTGTGGCCAAAGGCAATTGGTTAATTGGTAGCATGTTAAAGGGCATGCAGGGTATATAAACGATTCTGATTCACCTGTGCAAGTGTTAAGATGGCATATCTAGCCTTGCTAGAGGATATTGCAGCCCGTGCCACAATAGCAGACCAGGCTGGGATTTCACAACCCTCCCTGAGCTGTGTCATCCCATGGGTATTAAATGGCATCCTAAGGCTATTGCCTGAATATATCAAATTCCCATATGATGAACATAATCAGACCGATGTGAAGAGAGGGTTCCATACATAGCTGGAATGCCAAATACAGCTGGCGCAATAGACTGTACCCATGTGCGCATCAAAGATCCATCGATTGATTGCAATACATGAACAGAAAAAACTATCACTCCATCAACGTGCAGATGATCTGTAATGCCGACTGCCATATCCTTAACGCTGTGGCCCGCTGGCCAGGAGGCACCCACGAGTCACGAGTTAGACTCATTTATTTTGCAAAACAGTACAGTGGGAATGCGTTTGGAGGCAGGGGCTGTGAGAAGTGGATGGCTTGTTGGTGAGCATTTTTTGTTCTGGTCTTTTATTTCAATTGTTTTTAGTTAGTATTTTTAGTAAGTCTCTTATAGTCTCTTATATTGTTTAGGTGACTGGGGATATGGCCTTAAAACATGGCCACACACACGCCGTAATAGAGTGCACTTTTGGCGTGCTTAAGGGCCGTTGGATGTGTTTGGATACAGCCAGTGGCAAACTACTTTAGCTATACACCTGAGAATGTGTGCAAGTGAGCCTGGCATGCTGTGTCCTCCACAATCTTGCAATGGCATGGCATTCCTGTAAGACCTGGCGCCATCGCTTCTAACAAACTGTGAAATTTACTACTTTTCTCCTTGCGTAACCGCTTCCTTCATTCATGAATCAACTCTAGGCAAGCGGTTTCCTTATATAAAGAAATGGGGGCGTGGTAGTATGCTAATCACAATTTGCAAGCACATGCCTGTCAATTTAGAATGATTCTGATTCACACATACGCAAGGTGGTGAGAACAAAATTGGCCGGTGCGCAGGTGTCATGACTCCCACGGTGATTTTGCGTATGCACTTATTTTGTGTGCAAAGTAAGAACATTTCCACGCACATATTAGTGAATGAGGCCCATTATGATTATCAAAAGACAGAGATACCCCCTGTACATCTTTGGTTGATAAATAGATCTGTCTGTAATAAAAATCTAAAAGTTGGTCTTTATTAGTTTATGTTTAAGTTGTCCTGTTAATTTATCTTATAGGTCACAAAATACGAGGCTTTTTTATTTGGCATATTTACCACTGGACATTTTGGCCGTTGATATTTTCATCAGCCAGACAGCTACACTTGATACCGACTAAATGCGGGCATATATGGGCTATGGTAAACTCTGATCTCCAGGATTCAGAAGGAATAGTACAAGACATTAGAGTAAAGTCATTAAATGGAAGAGCTGTTGGTCAAAGTCATTGTTAAGTGGAAAAAGTGTCCGCAGAGGAACAAAGAGAGACAACTGAAAAAAAATAGGCCCAAGACAAGAATGTCTTTACAGTGACAGGAGCCTAGAACCGACCACTGACACCATTGAGAGAACATAGAGTCAATGAAGATGAGTGATTGGAAGACATGCTTTACTCTTTCAGGTGTGTTAGGTCTGAGTCAAAGGCTTTACAGAGCAGTGAAGTATGAAAAATGGAGACAAGAGCAACTGATGCTGCTTGAAGAGTTTTAAAAAGGTCACCTGGGAAACATCCTGTTAATATCAAGATACGTAGGTTCTTCTTCTTCACTGTTTTACAATATACTTTCATATTACGCTGAGTAAATATAGTGTTAAGATAGTGAAGTATTTTGTTTTTAACAACAGTTTGTTTTGATCAATAATCTCCAGCAAGTGGTATTTCTATATAACTACACTGACATTTAATGGATGGCATGGGTGCATCTACTGTCATACATGTTAGATGAACTGTGACACTTCTGGATTTAAACTATTTTAGTGTGACTGTTTTATTTGTAGTTTTTTCCGTTTTTGTGTCTGTTTAACCAAGACTGATGGACAACTTAAACTGAACTGAATTCTCAGTTAAAGGAAAATTGATGCTCTAATCAGGCAGGTTCCTTTTGTCTATATAGGAAAGTCTAGTAAATGACCCAAGAGGGGTCAAACACTACTACTGTCATTTCACCAGTGACTGACAGTGTGTGCTTTTCACTGAAGATCTTTTGAACACATGTCTTGAGTTGAGAACAACTCTATTGTTCCCCCTCCAAAAAAATGCAGATTGTTTGATTCACTGATAGCCTTTCCACATCTCTCTAAAGCAGAGAAAACAACTGGTGTATAGTTTAAGAAGCTTACGACCCTTTCCCAGACTTAGTATCTAATTAATGCAGTTTGGGATGGTCTACTCCCTTTTTTGTCGTTTTTTGAAGGGAAGTAGAGGATACTGGTATTGATGTAGAAGATTCCTTTGTAGTTGCCTTGGAGGTGGTATTTAAGAACGAAGCCTTCGCCTCAAGGAAACTATACATGCGAAAGAAAGTGTTTGCATTAGAATGAAGCTGAAATATACAATGGGACAACCCTGAGCCGCTTGTATGTGGTTTCATTCTAGTCCATAGATGGACCTTGTGTAGAAGCTGGGCCAGTGTCAAACCCACACTTACTGTAGAGTGGTTAACAGCTGTGAAAGAGATCTAAGATGTGTCCTTCCTTCCCTCCCTTGTTCCTCAGTGTCTAAGAAGCACGGGAAGCTGATCACCTTCTTGCGCTCCTTCATGAAGTCCAGGCCCACCAAACAGAAGCTGAAGCAGAGAGGCATCCTCCGGGAGAGGGTGTTCGGCTGCGACCTGGGAGAACACCTCCTCAACTCTGGACATGATGGTGAGAAACATGCAGACAAACCTGATGGGGCAGGTTATCCCTTAAAAATGTACCATACCACTGCCTACCGAGTGGCATGTATACCATAAAAATTGATAGCCTGGGCTTTTTTTGCTTCAATCACTAGAGAGATAGGAAGAAAGAGAGAGTTATGACACTTGTTTAACGGCACCCAAACATGACAGCACCAACAAAACACCTCTCTCTATCCTCTGAAAACATCGCAGTGGGCCACCCCAGTTGTTCGACATTGATGTTTTGTTGAATGTAGGTTATGACATCTGGATACTTAAGAAATTGAAGCTGCTGCTGCTGCTGCTGCTGCTGCTGCTGAGTGGGAGCTTTGCACCAGTGACAGCTGTGAGAGTCCACCCAGCCACACACACACACAGTGACAGGGCTAACTTTTAGCATCACATGGCTTTTCATGAATGGGTTTAACAACAGAATCGAGCCATTTCTGTGTCAGTTTTATGTTTGTTGGGGCTGATTAACAGCTTGGTGTTGGGCATTAGCTGCTGCTGCAGCAGTGTAGCTTGTTCTTACTGGGCAGGTGTAGAACTGACCATTTTCTGTGTGGATAGCAGCTCAGGAGATGGCTGTAACAGAAAGTCTGCTGGTCCAGCAGGGAGATGGGAAGATCCGGGATCAGACCCCCAGCACCAAAGGGATCAAATGCTGGGATCGTTTGACTGGAGATGTTTCGGTACCACTTGGTGCCGCGTTAGTTCGGTCAATACCTTAAAGGTATCAAGTACTGATACCCAGCCCTAACACCTAAGAGCATTAGTATGTCCTGGTGTTCTCACCACCATAAATTCTTAAATAGTGACCAGGTCCTTGATTTAAGGCAGAGAGAACAGGTAATTATATGCAATAGGCTTTAATTAGATACAGGCTTTGATTCCTGATTTTACCTGTTCTCTGGTTAATTTCTCCAGCTCTAATTCCAAACATGTCATACTCACTATGTACTCCGCTGCTATGAGTTTGTCTTTTTAACAGAAATACTGTCCTTATTTAGTAACCATTTCCAGTTGTTCCACTTTGCCATCACTGAAACTCAACAACCCCTGGAGGAGGTTTTGAGAAAAGTCTTCCAGGGTGAATAGTTAACAGTTAGACATGATGAGAGTTAGGATTATTGGATTCGGGAATCTTAGCTGATCGTCATAGCGATTCCACTGATTTCTTTGATTTGTAAGTGGTCGGCAGTGTTTAACTCCACCTTCTAGTATTGGCTCAGCTTGATTGGACCCTTGACCGAGGTGATGCCAAAAAAATACCAGGTACAATCCACAGCTTCTGCCAATAGAAAAAAAAAAAGAATGTTTCCAAGCCAGTCGAGTTGAGTCAAGCTGTACCATACTATGCAGCGGAAATGAGGCTTCAAATATGGAACCACATTTAGCAGCTGGTTTAGCCTGGCTTATCACAAAGACTGGAAGCAGGGGGAAACAGCTTGCTTCACTTTGTCCAAAAGTAACAGAATCTGCCTACTGGCACCACGAAAGCATATTAATCAAAAATTTAAATTTTATTTGTTTAATATGTACAAAATCCAAAGTGTGCAAACAACAAGTTTTATGGAGGGTTATGTGCAAGACTTTTTCTTTGCTGGGTGCAGTGACTTCCTGGAGTCTCTGCTGATAGGCTGGCAACCTCAGAGTGACGACAAGGCTTAAGGTAGTGATTGCATCCAGACAAGAAATAGTCCCCCCTGCTATTACTTTACTCGGCCATCATGTGAATACCTGCTTTCATTTGATAATATACGGTATTAGGAAGTGCGAAACACAGTAGTTTGTCAGGTTCTTTCAGTTAGATTTTTATTTTATAGTTCCAGAGGGACATTTGTTTTTACAGCCTGTGCACACAGCACTCAGCAACAATACATAAAATCTTCATGAATACATTCATGTCTCTTCCAGTATCAACAGTGTCAGTGAGGCAGATTGTTCAGGGCTGCTATGGCAGAAGGGACAAAACTACTGCAGAAACAACTCTTCTCCATCCGTCTCCATCCAGATGGTAGTAATGTCGAGGGCGTGATGAGTGTCGTTTGCGCTAACAGCTTAACAGCTGATGTGACATGCTGATGTTGCAGCAGAGCATGTGCCGAAGCCCACAATAATGGAGCATCATGATCCGTTAGGCTCAAATTATGAAATGAATTTATTGACATGTTAATGTTAAACATATAGCAGTAACAAACATCATGACTGACAGAGCTCAGTGTTTATGTTGCCAACCCAAACACACCTGCTACGTTATCCATTCCAATTTATAAGCTAATGGTGTTCAGATAAAAGTCATTTACTTTCTCAAAGCAAATCCACGCCACAAGCTGTATGTAATCACCAGCCCTCTCTGGTTTTAATTAAGATGTTTGCTGGGCTAAAATCCACACCTACATTTATCTGCTGTAGCTTCATTGATTTTCTGAGCGCTCAACATCATGGTTTCTGGTGGTTGAGCTGATGTGATGGTCTCAGTGAGTTGGAGGATAATAGTGTCCTGATTACACTGTAACATCAGCTCCAACCAGTGTAATGATGCTACTATGCTGCTGAAGCTTGATCAATAACTTGATTGCAGATCATGTTAACACCAACTTCAAACCCATGTATTTATGTTAATGGATCATATTCTGTGTCTGGACATGAATGGTTCTCATCATATTAGCACTTCAGCTCACTGTGATCACACTGAGTCCTGTCACTTCAACAAACATCCGGTCACAGATCAGTGTTGGGCTCTGCACTGCAGTCACACATTCATGGGTGAAGAAGTCGACACTTGACCTCCCTAAATCCTATCTTACCTTGACACAGAGAGATGAGACACTCTGTCTTACTTTGCAGGGTCAAATGGTCAAGGTGTTCTGACCAGAGGTTGCATTACACTTTTTGCCATCCGTCATTTTTAAGCACAGGGTCATGATGCAGAATAGCTACCGCTCCACCTGCCTCGGTCTTGGCAAGGTGCTGGAAACATCAATAAGTCCAGATTGGTAGAAAAAGATTTCCGCACACTTTCATCTATGCAGTATTTCACTTAATTGTTGAGCATTAGGTCTGTTAGACCTTCATCAGAGCATACATGAGGCAACAGTGGACAGGCTGGTAAAAGTAACCAATCTCAATCTGATCACTGGCTGTATGCAATACACCTGTGTGCAACCCTGGTGGTAAGAACTCCAGCTTCTGGGAGTTGTAGTTTATTAATACTGGATGGCAAACTGAAAGGCAAACAATTGGAAGCCATATTTGTCATGTCATACAGTGCTACATTATAAAACAAGCTTGGAACACAGTCAAAACAGAAAAACATTTAAAATCACAGAGCACCTTATAACAACATCAAATTTAAATTCCTTTCAGAGCCCCATTTACTATGTGATGTACTTGTAATTTGATATTGTTATAAGGTGCTCTGTGATTTTAAATGTTTTTCTGTTTTCACTGTGTTCCATGTTAACGCTTTTCAAGCCATTATTCAATGCCACAACTCAGGAACAGATGGGGATACTGAATTAATGTATGTGAAATATCCATGTTTTCACAAACGTGGATGTAAACTGTAAGTACAATTCGACTGGTTTGCAGAGGGATACAGCTGTGTGGCAGTAATTCTGTCTTATAATAAATATACATACAGTCAGGTCCATAAATATTTGGACATTGACACAATTTTCAGCATTCCAGCTCTGTACAACACCACAATGGATTTGAAATGAAACAATCAAGATGTGCTTTAAGTGCAGACTCTGAGCTTTAATTTGAGGGTATTTACATCCAAATCAGGTGAACAGTGTAGGAATTACAACACATTTTATATGTGCCTTCCACCTTTTTAAGGGACCAAAAGTAATTGGACAATTGGCTACTCAGCTGTTCCATGGCCTGGTGTGTGTTATTTCCTCGTTATTTCACTTACAAGGAGCAGATAAAAGGCCTAGAGTTCATTTCAAGTGTGGTATATTCATTTGGAATCTGGTGAGATCATCTCTCAATATGAGGTCCAAAGAGCTGTCACTATCAGTGAAGCAAGCCATCATTAGGCTGAAAAATTAAAACAAACCCATCAGAGAGATAGCAAAAACATTAGGTGTGGCCAAATCAACTGTTTGGTACATTCTTAAAAAGAGAGAATGCACTGGTGAGCTCAGCAACATCACAAGACCTGGAAGACCACGGAAAACAAGTGTGGTGGATGACAGATGAATCCTTTCCCTTGTCAAGAAAAACCCCTTCACAACAGTTGGCCAGATCAAGAAAACTCTCCAGGAGGTGGGTGTATCTGTGTCCAAGTCAACAATTAAGAGACAACTTCACTAGAGGAAATACAGAGGTTTCACCACAAGGTGTAAACCATTGGTGAGCCTCAAAAACAGGAAGGCCAGATTAGAGTTTGCCAAGAAACATCTAAAAGAGCCTGTACAGTTCTGGAACAACATCTTATGGACAGATGAGACAAAGATCAACTTGTACCAGAATGATGGAAAGAGAAAAGTATGGAGAAGGGAAGGAACTGCTCAAGATCCAAAGCATACCACCTCATCAGTGAAGCATGGTGGTGGTAGTGTAATGGCGTGGGCATGTATGGCTGCCAGTGGAACTGGATCTCTTCTATTTATTGATGATGTGACTGCTGACAAAAGCAGCAGAATGAATTCTGAAGTGTTTCGGACAATATTATCTGCTCATAGTTGATGCGATATTTGCTGATATTACAAAAGTCTGCCATGATACGATTTCGATTTGATATGATTTAGACAATATTATCAACCAATATAACAGCCAGCAATATGACAGCCTCTTAATACTTTTTGTAACCAGCTAAGAGTCTTTCAGTTCTTGTTTAGGGGATCTTCACCCATTCTGTGAGATTCTTGGGACATCAAAAGATGAGAAAGATGGCTGCCTAAGGCTTGAGTGGTTTGTCAGGGTCCACTCAAACCGTTTTTTATTTAGTTACCTTGCTTTTAATTGGCAGCATAGTCGTTGCATTTTTTATAAGGTTATTGGTTCAAGAAAAAAGAAAGGACACCAGACACACATCAAACAGAAAGATGAAAGAAACTTTTGCGCACTACTGCTCTGCTGTTGGCTCTTGCTGTGGATGTTACCACCACCTGGCCTACCTTGTAAAAAGATCAAACTAAAGGACCGAGCCGACATACAGCAGGTAAACATGACTGAAACGCGGATACTTAACTTTTTTGGTAATGGACAATTTACAATCTACTCGATTGTAAACCAACTGAGAAATACAGTAGGACATTTAAACACACGCAACGAAAAGTTTCTTTACCATGGCTTGGAAATGACATTCGTCAGTTAATGAAAAAAAGAGATTATGCACTGAAAAAATCACTGCTTTCTAAAACCAATACTGATCTTCTTATATTTAAAGGACTGAGAAATGCAGTAGTCAGAGAATTGCGTAAAGCAAAAACGGCTTATTTTATGCAAATGATAGAGGAATCTGAAGGGAACAGCACTGCTTTATGGAAGCACCTGAACAGTCTTACTAAACTTAAATCTAGCAAACAAAATATAATTACAGAACTAGAAGTAAATGGTGTTAATAGCACAGATAATTCCGCTATTGCAAATGAATTTAATACATTTTTTATAAAGTCAGTAGAGGAGCTAGCAGAGAATTTTGAACCAGCAAACCTATCTCTGCCCACAAAATTAGAGCCTTCAAAGCTCTTCCAAATTAAGGAGGTGAGTCAGGAAGAAGTACATAAAATCATTAACAAACTAATTGCATCTAAAGCAAAGGACGTATTTGGACTTGATACTGCCTTCATTAAAACTCACTGTTCTGCCCTGGTTAAACCCATAACACATTTGGTAAATCTTTCCATCAGAGTAGGCAAATTTCCACAAAGTTGGAAACAAGCCATTATAACACCAATTTTTAAGTGTGGTGCAAAAGATCAGGCATGTAACTACAGACCAATCTCTATACTGCCTGCTCTTTCCAAAATTCTAGAAAGGATTGTTACAGGACAATTAGTAGGCCATCTTGAGAGTAATAATCTTATTAACAATAAACAGTTTGGTTTTAGACTAGGATACTCAACAGAAATGGCTAACTGCTACCTTACAGAGAACATCAAGAGGAGTCTGGACAGGGGTAATGTTGTGGGAGCTGTATTCATAGACCTCAAAAAGGCTTTTGATACAGTGAACCACAACATACTCCTGAACAAACTTACCACCTTCAACCTCTCTGAACATGCCATAGGCTGGTTTGCATCATACCTGGAGCATAGAGAGCAACGGGTCAAAATAAACACTGAACTTTCACTGCCACAAACATCCACTATGGGCATTCCGCAGGGCTCAATTTTGGGGCCTCTGCTCTTCAGTTTATATATAAATGACCTACCACCCTGCTGTCAGTCAGCTAACTGTCAAATGTATGCTGATGATACAGTAATTTATGCCTCAGCCAAAACGCCAAATGCAGCAGCAGAAATCTTGACTAAAGAGATGGAAGATGTATCCCGCTGGCTCAAAGACAACCATCTCACTCTCAACATTAAAAAGACAGTATCTATGTGCTTCTCTGTAAGAGGGAAAGCCACTTGTTCCATCAAAATTGACCAGGACATTATAGAAGAAGTTAATGAATTAAAATTTTTAGGCATCATTTTAGACTCTCAACTTAAATTTAATAAACATATTAAGAAACTCACTACGACGCTCCGAACAAACTTGAACTGTTTTAGAATGATAAGGCACCACATACCTGTTAAGGCAGCCTTGTTGTTCTTTCATGCCATGATACTTTCTCATCTGTCCTACTGCACCACTGTATGGAGCCAAGCCTCCCAGACAACAATCAAACCTATTCTATCACTATACAAACAGGCATTAAAGATACTGGACCAGAAACCAATTATGTGGCACCACTGTTGATAGTACAGAAATATAACCTTTTAAGCTTCGAGAATTTTATGAAGTTTTCTTTTCTTAAATTAATTTTTAAATGTGCAAACAACTTAGCACCTGCTGTACTATGTCCTTTTGTTACAAAAATAAACACAAGAAGGGTGGCCACCAGGGGAGCAGTGAATGGCAATTGTATAGCAGAGGGGCGCAAAACCAGTTTTGGCCAGTCAACTTTTTCAGTAACTGGGACTCAATTTTGGAACGACTTATCAACTGAAATAAAAACACAAACTGAGTCTAAAACATTTAACCGAAAAGTGAAAGACTGGCTGAAGAAAAACCAAAAATGTAATCATGAAAACAAGCAATAGAAAACACACACACATGCACACACAACAGATATAGCCCACACACACAGACACATGTTGTTTTGTTTTTCTCCTTTTCACAAGGTTTAATGCTATAGGAAGCATGTTTTAAGATCGCATGTAACTGTATATTTTTATATATTTTATGTGATGTTTTATTAGAATAGGTAGCCTGATCAGGGACTAGGGTTGCAAATTAGCCATTTGGCTATAAACCTTTTATGTATCACATCTACAAGTTCTGTCATGGCTTTGCCATGTCATGTTTGTAATAATGTGCACTGCATTGTCCCTGCCAAATAAACTAGATAAATGAAAAATAAACACAGTCAGTTACAGAAGAGGCTACCACCCTTTTTTCTTTTTTTTTTTTTTACTTTTGGTCGTAAAAGATAAAAACAACACATAAATCACTTAAGTACAGTGAAGTTTACTTTAAACTGACTCCACTAACACATAAAACAGCATATGGGATAAGTTAACTGTCAGGGCTTTCTGTCAGAAAGTCATTTCTGAAAGAAATCTTTTTATTGTAACCCAAACCATGTTCTTTTTCCTAAAACTGTATATATAGCATTTTTCTGCCTCTATAAGGTCTGCTAAGTGGGAAAAAAAAGAAGAAGAAGAAGAAAAAAAAGTCCAGGCTAAATGGAGTTCTGTCTCCCCACAGGCGCACAGTTCCTGACCTGCCTGAAACAGCTCATTTGAATTTCCTGCCTTTAGTTCCGCAAATTTGTTTCATAACAATGTGCAATTAGCATGGCACACGGTGCCCGCCTGCTGGCCACTGAGCCGCACCCCCAAACAAACCTGCTCCTAGTAGAGGTGGAGGAGAGAGGCTGCAGAGTTTGAACCGTTGAGGGGCTGTTGAGGAGACACCATGTCTAGGAGACACTGCTTTCTTCAGTGTGACCAAAAATTACCCTTGTTTGGACTGCCAAAGGACAAAGGAACAAAGAAGAAGTGGTTAGAATTTTATTTATTTATTTTGGTATAATTCCTCCACAATACAACCAGGCCATTTTATTGTGATCTAGGGCAGGGCAATAAATCGATTTTATCGATTAATTCGAATTTGTAGTTTCTCTTCAACATCCGCCACCGACACTTCCCGCTGGGCTCCCGTAGTTCAGAATGGGCTCCCCCCTCCCCCCTGCGTACATCATGGCAGCGAGCGGGGTTTTGTGGCGCCAGACTAGGGCTGGTCAATATGGCCTTAAAAAAAATCTCAGCAAATCCGATTCACGATTTAAATCGATTTTCCCCTCTACTTAAAATCAATTTTCAGAAAAATATTTGCGGCCTGGTAGCACATACCTGGACTCCAAAACTTGCACCAGCATGTGAATAAACCCTGGCTTTTCCACAGTAAATATGGGCACCATATCTCTTGCAAGATACATCGCAACTGCACCCGTGATCGCTTTCCACCAGGCACCTTTCTCATCATACAGCAGTCTTTCCCCTACCATTATATTGCCCACCCTCTTTGCATTGATGATACTGGATCGCTGATCATTGAATTGATATATTGATCCAGATTGTTACACCCCCAAGGCCCTACCACTCTAAAACATTTAAATAACTCAAAACCTTGTTGTAAACATGTTGTTAAGCATCCCTGCTCCAGCTGTCAGACCGTGGTCGTGACGCTGATGCTCACCTCCTTTACTACATGTTTACATGTCAATCTAACTGTTTCTAACGGTTTCTAACTCAAATATTCAGTAAAAACTGAAGAAAAATGATCTCTCATTTTATTAGTTTATAAACAACATTAGTAACTCAGTTCTCAATTCAACTCAATTCAGATTCTGTATACAATATTAATAACAAAATAAACAAAATAAAATTTAACCACAAATTACACATTAAAACAGTTCCCCAATACAAAAAATTGTCCCGTGGATCTATATATATCAAAAGGTGATTGCCTTCTCTTAGCAAAATCCTACATGATTGAGTTGGGGGTTTTTTCCACTTGGACCTTTATGCTCTGCTATTTCTCCTCTTATCAACACATTGTAACCTGTGACAGGCTGTTATACTACCATAACTATTGCACATTGACATATCAAGATATTTATTATCATAAGTATAATGTTTTGCCTTGTTGACAAAAAACTACATATATCATCATAAAAATTATACTGGTATTACATGGCACTATCCATTAATTGTTGAGTCCTAGATTAGATTTGTTCAGTTCTACTCTGTCACTGCAGTACTAGCGGTAGCCCCGGAACGTTTTCACTTCTTGTTGCACTTGAGTCAGTTTGGGTTTTTAAAAAAGACATGCAAGGGGAAAAAATAATTTCGTTTACAGCTCTGTTGCTTTCAATGCTGTTGTTTTAACTAGATTATGACAGGGTTTTTGTGTGTCTTGTTGTGTGGCTCCCCATTCAAACACGTTGTGTATCTTTGTGATAAGAAGACTTCATAACAAAATCTTCCTACATGAAGAACTTGGAGAGGATTTATCCACCCTCACTGTCCTCTCTTCCGCTGCAGAATGTTGTTTCCTCAAATCTCGGCCTTATTTTCTCTTTCGCTATGTGTGGAATTCGTCTGAACAGCTGCTTCAGCGAGTGTCCCACTCCTTGTCATCCTCTGAATGATGTGTGAGCTGTGGGAGGCCTGGGAGCCTCCTTATACACATACCCACCATCCTTATCTCTCATACACACATACACCCAGAGATAAATGGCATGTCTGCATGATTCATGGTTGCTGAAGGAGAATTAAGAAGCTCTGTTTTTCTGAGGTTTTTCTTTTTTTTGTCTGCCCATCTCTAACACAATCACTGGCATTGTGCTTTGAAGCCGAGTGTCTGTGATTGGCTGCCTCACTCACTGACAACATGTTTTCTAACTATTTGCTTTATCCAGAAAACTGCATTATTGTAGATGGGTTAAAGGACAGCCAAAAGCACTTAACAAAGAAACAAAATATATTTCAAACTCTTCAGGATACATTTATTTCCATTTTACATGGTTCAAATGTTTCCACAGTCAGCTTGAAAAGTGCTTTTGCCTCCAATGCACTCAGTAATCCATGTGAGCCTGCAGCCTCTTGTCCAAAAAGCCCCTAAGCTCGAGCCTGACCATTCTGTACTCACTCTTCTAAAAGAAAAATCCTTGTGTTCTTGACCTTGAAGTGTTCAGTAAAGACTGGAAAAATATTGACTGATGTATAGGGTTGGGATCCGGTTCTTTTTTGGAACCGGATCCAAGGTTCTGGTTCCAGAACCGGTTCCATCACATTTGGAGTAATGGTTCCTGCAAACGGTTCCTAGATTGTAAGATAAAACAAACAAAAAAAAACAAACGTCACATGCATTTCCATTAGAGTGCACCATGGGCCGCATATTTCTGTCCGAACCTGACCGAGCCCGACATTATTTAATTACTAAAGCACTGAGTTTGTGTCACACTGTTTTTATGGTTACAGGCTATTTAACCAGGCGGGAGACCTCCGTGTTTGAGATGGGAGCGGGCTGCGGGAGGTCCGATGCTTCCAGCGAGGGGAGAGGGAGAAATATAACAAAAAAAAAGATGAGAAAGATAAAACAGGAAACACCTGTCTCCCTCTTTTATTTAATTTCCAGCGTTTAATCAAGGCGGAGGCAGGCGGTGGGAGGTCCGATGCTTCCAGCGAGGGGAGCGGTAGAAACAAACAGCCATTGTGTGTGTGTGTTCTGTTCAGGTGTTGTCACATAAATAACAGTGCCCAAGCATAAATTCATATAAGTATTTTTTTATTACATTGCTGTGGTTAATTTGAGGTAATAGTGTTACTGTAGAAATCAGAGAATCACTTTTTGTTGTTATATATTCTCAGGGAGATGATATAAGCTCTAAATCTGAAATACACTCCACACACAAATGTGTATTTTCATCTAACTGTACTGTGCAACAGTTAGAATAAAGTTTTTGTATTTGTTTGATTGCATTTGTGTTTATTATACTTATTTAAGTATAGCAAGTATAATGAATATAATGTAGGAATCGGTAAGAGGAATCGGTAAGAGGAATCGGTAAGAGGAATCGGTAAGGAATCGGAATCGTTAAAATCCTAACGAGTCCCAACCCTACTGATGTGTTACGTGATGATACACTGTTGTTCTCTTTGCAGTACCCCAGGTCCTCAAGAGTTGCACCGAGTTCATCGAGAAGCACGGTGTGGTGGACGGTATCTACCGCCTCTCTGGCATCGCCTCAAATATCCAGAAATTGCGGTAGGAGACACACTGCCTGTATATTATAGTATTTCTGAATCTCTACTCTATGCATGCTCATTCCACAGAAATGTCCTTTGTCAAACGAGGAGCTCACGAATCTAATCCTACCATAGCCCTCATCTAAAGGCTGATAACATTAGTTCATTCGGGATTATTGCATCTGTAAAAGTAAACAGGACGATGCACAGTGTAAACGTTGTCAACAGTTTTTACTATTTAATGTTGTCATACCAGGATAAGAGCTTGTACTTGGCTAATCAGAGCTTTTACAACAGTTGTTGCTTGTAAACATGTACTGTAAACATATGAGTGGTGGACATCTTGTGAGTTATTGTATTTTGTTATTGTTTTTTTTTGTTTGTTTTTTCACTTGGGAAAGACAGACAGAACGCTCGGTTCTGGATGCAATGATTGGTCAGAGTTTTCTTAGAACCATATGAGAATGGTACACTTATGAGTTTTTGTCTCTGGTGGAATTCACTTACATTTTAGTGTGCCATCACCTTATTAATAGCATTTTAACCTAAACAAAGAAAAGCGTAAAATTTCTCTAAAGGTAAGTGTCGCTTTTATCAACCAAGTAATTAAGGAACATGTTTACATGCACTTTAGTAACCTGGTTACTAGGGATGAGCCGCACTGATAATGTACTTTCAACAAGCACGAGTATGACCTGAGTCAAACATTTCAATATCCTTGTTCATGATAAAGGAGAATAAAACATCAAGATTCTTATTTGGTAGCTGCTTTGTCAAATTGTTCAGATTGGCCAGCCAGCCAGCCAGCCAGCCAGCCCCACACACACACACACACACACACACACACACACACACACACACACACACACACACAGAGCGTCTCCTCTCCTGTTAAACACATTTTACTGCTGCATCTCTGCTGTCAGATACACTCACACACAATCTCGCCATCATCACAGGCAGCCATGGAGCAGCACGATTCATCCATCCACTTATTTTTATTTGCATTTTCAACAATTGCGGGAAAAAAACATGAATGGAAACGCCAGAAATTCTACAAAAAAAAAAAAAAGAGGCCGAAATATCGCAAAAAAGTTTTTATACTTGGAGGGGGTGGAAAAGTAAGCGTATCGATATTAGGAAAATGCCACTTTTGGCAATGGAAACAGATTTAGCGAATAAACGATGACGTAGGCTACCGGATCCTACTTCTACTTCACTGGGAAGTTAATTGCTGCTGGACAACTACTTCCCAGAAATCCTTTATGCGCCTACCTTCCCATACACGTGGACAACAACGCAGTGGTCCCCTTTTCCCAATTTCTAACAGTAGTACTCTGGTCAGTGAGTGTAGTCTTTCTCATTTCTTTTTCAGGACACTTATGTACGCTGACAACGCTGATGTGAGTGTGATGAGAGCTCTCGCAATAGCCAAGAAGTTCCCAAGGAATCTCTCCATCTTGTCGTAGTCATGGATGTGCCGGTAGTTGTTTACATCAGCTGGGGACATGAGACAATCTCAGTGACGTCCTCTCATGGCGCCCTCTTCTTCTACGGGTGTTCTTTTGCGTTTTTATTTTTTATTTTTCACGAGAAGCGCCACCTACTGCTCGACATGTTGATTTTCAATACTCGCAAAACAATAATGAATGGAAACGTGCATAAATTCACATTTTCTTTTGCGCGTTTTCAGAAAATTCGCTTAAAATTTGCAATACATTACTGTCACTTAATTTAAAGAATAAAGATAAAACCGGAGTGACGATCAAACTACTTGACAAAAACAGAGAGAGAGAGAGAGAGAGAGAGAGAGAGAGATGTGCTTAACCTACAGAGTATATTAGGCCTATGATTTTTATTTTATTTTATATTTTCTAGTTTTACAGTAAGTAAATGGAAATACATTTTATGACATGCAGTATTTTTTGTCGAGGAACCTCAACTTGATTGTGTCCCCCCACTTCGAAATTCAAACATAACAAAAAACACAGTGTACAGTTAAGTGGAGCTATGGTTATAGCTCAATTAGGCCATTTAATTGGACTACTGTCTTTGTCCCAGTATACAAGCAGGAGAGAGGAATCATTTATTGAGTATGCCCTTCTCTGCTATGAGAAGAAGCGATATGCCCCCTTTCAGTTTGTTAGTATTGGACCATTTTCTGGTTGACTTATTATGTCACAGACAAAACAGACAAACAAGTTAGCTACAGTTAGCTAGCGGTAAACTGGTACCATGGTGGACAACTTAACAGCTCTGCACATTTTGCTCATCCAAAAATGTACGGCCCTGGATTTAGATTTAGCCATGTTGTTACTGGCTTCCTCTTCTAGGACGCCTTTGATGCTATTTGACGTCCAGTTCAAAGCCCGAGGCGGAAACTGTGGAGCATGCGCACAGCACACAGGCCAGTTTGGGTACAATTGACTGTATACATGAAGGAGTAATTCGACTCCCGATTGCATTATCTGGGTGTGTTAGTCTGACTTTGAGAAATTCTATTTAGTACGATTGTAGTCTGACTAACATGTTTACATGTTTTTCAAAAGTGCAATTTTAGTCGGACTAACACAATAAATTGACTTTCTCTAATGTCATGTAAACGTACTGACTTATTATGTGCAGCCTGAGATGAGATTGTTACCACATTGGATATGTTTTAACTTTAAACAGAAATAGGAAGATTAAAGAAGAAGTGATGTAGGCACAGATCAATAATGTTGTCTCCTAAAACACTACGAAAATGCTGCATTACTTTTTGTCATGACTCCATTAAACTACAGCAGTCATTCACTGATGCATTTTTTTTTTTCACAATAAGTTAATTTGTTGACTCTGCTTCTATCCTCTTTCTCTTTCATCAGGCACGAGTTTGACTCTGAGCAGATCCCCGACCTGACCAAAGATGTTTACATCCAGGACATCCACTGTGTTGGCTCGCTGTGTAAGCTGTACTTCAGAGAGCTGCCCAACCCCCTGCTCACCTACCAGCTCTACGAGAAATTCTCTGTAAGCAAAGCCTTAGCAGGACTCAACACTTCTCACACTACAATTTTGTACACTTATATGTGGATACAAGTCTGCTAACTATTACAGTGCTTATAGATGGCCTACAGGACATTGAGTGGGTGTGACTGACTACTGATTTCAAATTTGTGCTTGTTCTCTACAGCAATGGCAGGAAATTCCTCACATTTATCTTATAGAAATTCTGCAAATTGATCTTGCAGTTCTGAGTCACAGACACACTAAAATAATTGCATTGTACTTGACACACCCTATCATTACAAATGCAGCAAACCACTCTCTGTGTGACTTGGAATAAAAACCTTCTCCAAGCACAACAGAGGCGTTCCTGAAGATGAAGTAAATGTTTGCTGGTTGTTATGGCAGCTGGGGGGGGGGGTCAGTGGCTGCAGACTGTCCCCTCCGTGCTCCATGTAGCTGTGTGTACCTGGGATGACAAGTAAATGATCTGAATGCTGATATACAGATACATCCCTCTGTTTATCTCCCAATCTCTCCCTTTGTTTTCACTCTGAAGGATGCTGTATCAGCAGCAACGGACGAAGAACGACTCATCAAAATCCATGATGTCATCCAGCAGCTTCCTCCACCGCATTACAGGTCAGTGTAGAGGCACACTGCCCCCCTCTGGCAGCCTCGGGAGCTGCCAGATTACAGTTGCACACTCATGTCTGTTTTTGGTAAAATCACAGGTTTTTCTGGTGCCACACTGTTTGGGTGGAATCATTTAACAGGTTCCAGCTGGTCTTTGCATTGATTATGATGAATTGAATATTCTGTCGTTTGTGAAAGCATACAAATGCAAATTTCTACGTGACATTCCTCTGAAATTTGAGTACATAGTGAAATATTGATGTTCCTAAGAAGAAGCTCTATCATGGCCATTAGTCTGCACATCACTAGTGGAAGCCAATTAAATCTGAATACATGAATATTTAATTCCTAGGACCCTGGAGTTCCTTATGAGACACCTTTCCCGCCTAGCAGCATTCAGCTACATCACCAACATGCACAGCAAGAACTTGGCCATCGTCTGGGCGCCTAACCTGCTGAGGTGAGAGGCCATCCTGCTTCAGCTAATATTATTTGCATGCATGTTTTTCATTGAAATACACCTAAAAGCTGTCTTGATTGCCTGTTCTACGTTGAGTTACTTTTTTTTTAAAGAATGAACAAGATAAATCTAATGATCTTCACAGTTTGGTGTCTATGTAGTTGAGCTCATGGTTTGTTTGTTTTTTTTCATGCTACTCACTTTAATGCTTTCTTGAATTAGCCCTCTTAATGGGCTGTGTGCAGCAGAAAGTACAGTTTTAAATGAATCATTCTGCCTGAATGGATAGATTTAAGCAGCTGTTTGTGGGAGAGTGCTGATAAAGACAACATCAAATGCAGGAAATGCATCTCAAAATCATTTTACAATCTAACCACTTCAGCATATTCAGGTGGACTTGTCACAAAGTATGTTTGATTTACTACCTTAAAATGTTGCAAGTTTTATGTATTAAACATAATGCTTTACTTTTCACTGTTGTCAGGTCAAAGCAGATTGAATCTGCATGCTTCAGCGGCACAGCAGCCTTCATGGAAGTCCGAATCCAGTCGGTGGTGGTGGAGTTCATCCTCAACCATGTGGATGTTCTCTTCAGCACTAAGCTCAGCTCACTAATACGGGAAGGAGCAGGTACGCAAAGGCATCAGTTAGATAAGACCTGTATTCACATTGTCATTCCACTACCCACTGCTGCCTCTCTGTAAGCAATAAACACCATTCCACATCACCAGGTCACAACTCATTGTCACGGCCCAAGTCCCTGCTGGTTTCATCACCCTCCACTAAACTTCTGAGTCTGGAGGAAGCCCAAGCCAGGACCCAGGCTCAGATCAACTCTCCAGTCACTGAAGACAGCAAGTACATCGAGGTGGGCGAAGGTCCAGCTGCCCTGCAGGGAAAGTTCCACACTGTTATCGAGTTTCCGACTGAGAGGTTTGTTAACTCCTTTTCCTGTTAGGCAATTTAATGACTGTCTTTATAAAGCTAATTACTATAAAATTGCAATTAAGACACAGACAGAGACATTGATATTTTTCTGCACACAGGGATAGATAGTAAGGTGTTACAAGTAACACATTGAGTCGAAATGTTTTTTTAAGAATGTGTACACTTCAAGTCCTTTTTTAAACTGTACTTCTACTCTTTACTCGAGTGTATTTTTTTAGTCAGTGATCTACTTTTTTTTCACTGCATTTGCCTTTGATACAACAAGCAAAATCTTGTTTTGCCCCCTATCACTCATGAATACACACCAAATCTGCATCATATACCATACATCATATACCATATTCAATTAATTGTAATTCAATTTTTGTTAAATAAAATCATAAAGATGATTTCAGTAAAATGAGTAGTCAGTTCCTTCAATATAGTAGTAATAAATAACTGTAAATGTTAGGGGGTCATCACTCAGTATATTTGTGGCTTGGGGGTAGAAGCTTATGCATGTGAGACCAAATGCTACTTAGTTTAATTTCTTAGCTGCATTGATAACATCAAAATCAAAACAAAGTCTGTTGCTGGCCCTTGTCAGAAACCACATGAATCAACCAAGCTGTGCCGAGCAGCACCTATTAACCTTTCTGGGGGAAACCCTGCACTCCCTTGCTACATCTGGCCATGATTTTTATACCAAAATCAAAAACAGACAACGGTTAGATAATGAAGGGCTTGCTGTGCATCCCAAAAAACCCTGAGTTCTTTGTTTTTAAAAACTCCTCTTCTAACCTCTGCAAGCACACTGAAGTTTTGCACACACTGTTTGTGAAAATGTAGTTAGTTACTGGTACGTTAATTTTTCATGTATAGTGTTAATCTTTGATGTTATGATAATGACAACTTTATGTTGTAGCTAGTTGTCCGCTGGCCTTTTAAAACCATTAATCCTCATCAAAAAATGGTAGGATTATTAATTAATTTTAAAAAGCTTTACCAACAATTTCTGTTTTTTCTTCTTTTTTTTTAAACTGGCCAGGCACCCTAAAAAATATTAAAATGGAAAGTAACTTGTACTTTGAGTAATTTATTAACTAGTTATTTTTTACTGTTACTTAAGGCCTCTCAAATGGTAATTTTCACTTTTACTTGAGTCATCTGTTACAGGAGTTATTACACGTGTACTTGAGTATAGATTTCCAGTACTCTACCCACCACTGAGTGCACATCTACTGTAGAATTTGTTGCAAAAGACATGCATTTAAATGTCAGTGCTTTGATCATCATATTGGAATGTGTCTCCCCCTGCTGGTTGCTGGTCAAACTGCAGGCACAGTCATTTTTAACCTGCACAATATTACCAGTTTCTCACAGGAACCTAACTGTCTGCAGTGTCAGACGTGGGCTGACACTGGATGCCCTAAACATGGAGATAATGCTGAAAAAGCAGTTTAAAACAGATGCATGTGATTGATAATTTTTTCAAAAGTTGTCATTCAGTTGTGTATTGTGTATGTAAGTTAGTGATATTAACTTTCCCCTGCCTGCTTGCCCACCACCATTTTTAATCATAGGAAGAGGCCTCCTATTAAATCCAAGAAGTCTCCTGTGGGTAGTTGGCGTTCTTTCTTCAACCTGGGCAAGTCTTCCTCCATGTCCAAGCGCAAGCTGCACCGTAACCCCAGTGAACCTAATGAACTAAAGGCTATGGCTCTGGCCGGTGAGTCCTACCTCCACGATTGAAATAGAAGTAGTCCAGTTTTCACTTTCGGCTGTGCAAAGAGAAGAGCTTATCTGACCAAAGAAGGCTGAATACTTTTAATTGCTGTTTTTCAGGAGGCAGAGGAGACACTGCAACATTAAGATCAGCCAAAAGTGAAGAGTCATTGAGCTCCCTGCACAATGTTGAAGGTAATCTTTTACTCTCCATAGGAGGTGTAATCAGTCAGTGCTGCCCATATCATATTTTTATGTATATATAAAAACATATTTCAAGTGCTCTTTCCACAGTGCACACTAAAGTTATACTCAGGGCCAGTTTAAAGAAATAGGTTCTGATTATTTGCTTGTCCTTTTCTCAGGAGAGTCCAAGGTGTACCGTCCTAGGCGGCCACGCTCCAGCAGCGACGCCCTGTCAGCCTCTTTTAATGGCGAGCTGCTGGACAGCCGGCAGCACTGCAACTCCTATGACAACCTGGGTGCCACAGAAGACAGCGACGGAGACGACGGGCCCATCTGTGTGCCTGCCCTCATATCACCTCCCCGCTCAGCAGGTGAAGATGTGGACCTCAGCCCGCCGGACATTGGCATGGCCTCCTTGGACTTTGACCCCATGTCTTTCCAGTGCAGTCTCCCCGACACCTCCTACTCCTTTCCCCTAGATGACTCACCTGCCGGGGCTGAGGGTTCCACGTTAAAGAGGAGCCCGAGCAGTGTCTGTGGCAAGACCAAAGGCTCTAACCTTATCTCTACCACCATCCTAGGTAGCTTGATGTCGCCCGTGTTGTCCACAGATGTGAGCGTGGCTGCTGGAGAGAAGGTGGAAAGCAAGAAACTGACCACTTCCTATTCTTACACTGATAAACCCACACAGGCTGTGTCGCCTATTAAATGTGGAAAAACCACTAGTTTGACCCCATTTGCAACTTCAGAGCTTTTCTCTACAGAGACGCCTGACCAGAACACAGCAGGACAGGTTATGTCTCCACAACCATTATCTCCTCCTTCAATAGCCAAGGACTCTCCACCCCTGATGGGCAGTGTGCTGTTGCAGGCAGCTGAGCTATCGCTAAGTGAAGCTTTCCAAATGGAGCTACACTCTAAACTGGCAGCCTTTGACAGTGTGGACAGTCGAGAGCTGAAGGGAGAGGACAGCATACAGCAGGCACCAGCTGCAAGCAGCCAGGAGCACCAAGGTAGGGAGCAGAGAATGACCTTATTTAAGTGTAGTTTTTGCTTCTTTGTGTCTTGTCACTATTTTGTGTCCATAATGCAGATTAAGAATAAGTCGTGCTAATAATTCTGCGAATGTTTTTTTTTCTAGGTTTAGTTTCCCAGGTTTGCATGGATTTCATTTTCAATAAATCTTTTCATATGATGCCCAAGCAGCACACTTAACTTTTCCCCTCCTTTACAGTTTTGAAGCACCTTTAAACAAGCCTACCTTCTCTCAGTTCTTTTTGTTCACCTTCTGCTCTCTTGCTTATACGTACTTCACCTATAGATCCCTTGTATTTTTGTGTCCTTGCTAGGAGTCGTAGCTCCGGATTCTTCAAAGGACCTCACCCCTCGTTCCCTCAGCTCTTCAGCTCCCACTACTGCTCCTCCTCCTCCCCCTCCTAAAAATGCTGCCCGCATGTTGGCCCTGGCTCTTGCTGAGTCTGCTCAGCAGGTCTCCATTCAGTCTCAGTCCAGGTCCTCTGAGCCCCCCACACCGGTGTCCCCTCTGCAGCCACAGGAGGCCTCACACTTCCAGGACTTGCCACATCCACTGGTCCAACATTTCCAGCTGTCATCTGAGGAAGGGGCAGGGAGAGGAAGTTCCCCACCACCAAACAGCACTGCTCCAAATGTCACCCCAGCCTCATCTTATATCTCTGCTTCCAGTCCTACAATCAAACTGCAGCCTCTCGAGTTAACCAGCACCATTACCAAGCCATCAGACAGTACCAAGTCCTCTATAACTCCACCTGGAACACAGCCAGAAACAGACCCCACACCACCAGACACTCCTTTTTACAAGTGTGCCCCTCACTGCAGTTCAACCAGCCTGACTTCCCCAATAAGGAAAAGTCCAGAGAGGCAGCAGCCTGTCACAGGACACGTTCCAGGCTGCACCAGCTCAACTAGTACAAGTCCACCGACCTTCCCCAGTGGCAGCTGCAAAGATAATGGAGTCTTACCACAGCCTGTTCCTGAGGTGAGTATCACTACTTATCCTATTTTACCGCTTGGACAGAAGCCTTGTAGCAACGGTTAACATCTGACACCAAGCTGTTGGTGCTGACACACCAGGTCGATGGTCGGCCATTGGCCAATGTCGGGCCGTCGGTGAGCATCTGTCGCCCTAGTTTTTGCGGTGTGGTTGGATCCAACCAGAGCACCGAGCCCCGGTTTGTTGTTCAGGTTAAAGTGGGAAGAAGCAGCGGGTTAGTCAGGCAGCTGAGTGAAGTGGAGCCTGCGGAGGAAACACCGGGACCGCCTGGATGTAATAGTCCGTGGAGGTGCTGCGGTGCTCGGCTGCACAGATGGGAAACCCCTCGGCTGACAGGATGCACCACTCTCTTTGAAAAACTTTTTCTTCTTCTTGTTTTTGGTTTATAACAGTGGTAGGCAACCGCTACTTTGTTTATCTCATGCATTCCTCGGACATCTGGTTTCCCTTTTTGAGTTATTTCCTCTCACGCAGGCGCAGAACGTACGTGCTAGTTGGCCTTCGGATGTAGTCTTTGTAGTGTGTTCAAATGTGTGACACAGGGCGACGTGAGGCGATGTGAGATGACGCAACGGTTGGCCTTCGTCACCGCTAGTTCTTTGATGTTGGTTTGGTGTGTCAGCAGCTTTAATCTCATATTGACAGCAAAACTGCCGACTTGTGAATAACCATGGGGTAACATTAGCTTTGTGATGCTAACGGTTAACCCTGTCACTGTGTGCGTGCGTGCATGACTCTAGGCACAGAGCTCCGGTCCTGCAGAAAGAGAGAGGAGCTGAGCACATCAATACCCAACATGCAGCTCTCCAGTGAAATGAAGTTTCGTCCATTTTAAATAGTCAAATTTGCAGTGAAGTTGTGGTGACTGGATAAAATTGCAAGGTCATGCAGAATTCACTGAAATTGGCTAATTTTGCATTAATCCTGGAGGGACTCGTAAAGGGTCATTATATTGTGCTATTAAGCTGCAGTAAAGGTGGGGAAAAATGCAGCACAATATTATGATTATTTGTGTGGTGATATTATATTGTATTGATACACTGAAACGAAGTACCTTTTTTTATTACATAAATTATTAAAATTGCTTGACAAAGTTTTTCTTTCATAATACATAATTTGAAGTTAAAAAAGTTAATAAATCACAATATATCTGCCTATGTTATTGCTAAAAAAAATCACAATAATATTGTATCATGACTTATGTATCTTGATAATATAAAATCGGGGGGGCCTCTGGTGATTCCCACCCCTGAGCTGCGGTAACCATGATCCAAATTAATTAATAATTCATATGCAGCACAACATGAGCAAAAGACAAACATTTTGAGAACATTTTGAGAAGTGTGCTTATTTGTGTTCTTGCCGAGAGGACCGATACCACTGTCATCCATGTCCATCAAAGTTACAGCCAGCAGACAGTTAGCTTAGCTTAGCATAAAGACCAGAAACATGGTTAAACAGCTAGCTGGGCTACACTCTATAGTGTGTGACATGCAAAATATCAAATGTGTTGATACATTTGCCAAGGGGGTTGTCAAATTAGTAGTTTATTTAATGCTATTCCGGCTGGGAATCACCAAAGGCTTCATGATAGGATATCATCAGGATACTTTAGTCACAGTACAATATTATTGCAAATTAAAACGTGTTGCAATAAAACATATTACAATATTTTTTGATTTATTACCTGTTTTCAACTGCAAATTATGTCCCCAAAGGAAAATTTTGTCAACATCTGTGTTATCTATTAAGATAACGTTTCTGTGTGTTCATCTCACTTTATTTATTTTTTGGCAACAAAATGTATGTAGTGGACTAGAAAGCAACTGATTATGTTATTCCACTAGGCTACACAAAGTTTATTTTGTATTTGTAATATTAATAATTTATATAATTAAAAAAATCCAATACTTGGATTCGTGACGACACGATATTGCCACACAAAAATATCACAATACTATGCTGTTTTGATTTTTTCCCCCCACCCCTAGATGCTATGATATTCTACTTGGATTATTTCAGTAGTATTTTGGCCTGCCTAGATAATATTTAATTGTAGTGCTTGCTATTAGTTTAACTAGTGTTTTCAATATGTTATATTTTATAGGTTTAAGCCGTGTTAAGTCGTAAGAGCTTGTCAATATTCACTGTGTTCTGGTATTTTAAAGCCAAATATGCCTACAACATGAGAAACCACTACCAGTAGGAAAAAGAGGAATGTTTGAAATAACCAGTGACCAGGCTTGTGACACTGCACAGCATGATATGATAACCTTTTGTCCCAATCAGCAACGCTCAATTTGTTTTTGTAAACTTTCCTTAGTAAGTAAGGGTCTGTTTTGTTGTTTTTTGTCTCAGGTCAAACTAGAGGAGACTGTACCACCCCCAGTCCTTCCAAAACCATTAGAACAGCCACCTCCAACAACTCAAAAGCCCAAGAAGCAGACTGTCTCACTGCCCCAGCACCAAACACAAACTCAGCAGCAGAGCCTAGATCAGATACAGCCTCATCTTCCAACACAGCCTATGACACAGCCTCATCTACAGTCTCATCTGCCATCACAGCCTCACACACAATCTCAGACACAGGTCCAACCCCAAACCCAACCTCAGCTCCCCCTAAAGGCAAGCGCAAGAGTGGCCCCCACCTCTGCTGAGCCTGTTGAGAAGCCTTGGGAGGCCATAAAGCCTGTACAGCCTTGTACAGAGTCTGAAAAGTACCATGACGTGTACGGACCCACACCTCCTGCCCCTCCTGTCCGCACCATAGAGAGCAAATTGGCCACAGCAGCACTCAGCCAAAGTGAAGCCTCCTACCATATCCTGGGTGAGGGCCCTTTGTCTGGCCATTTGGAGGATGCTCTGCCTCACCATCCTCCTTCTCCTCGTAAATCTTCCACGCACCCACCAGCCTACCTGTACCACGCTAAAGGAGAACCAATTTTAATTGAACCTCCAGGAGCTGCATACTACCACCAGAGGTCTATTCCCCTAGGCCCACAATCCATTCCACACCACTTCCGACCAGACAGTGTCCCCCCACACCTCTCTTATGTATCCAAATCTGAGCCTCAGATACCTTATAGTGCCCGACTAGACAACAGATACAGCACTTTAGGCCCCAGGTCCTACCACCACTCTATGAAGTCCAGAGGAAACCCTCGCAGTGTGTATGTGTCTCCAGGGCCAGGGCATCAGGGTTATAGCCATGACAGACCCCAAGGCTATCCCACCATCCGCAGAGTGCATTCACTCCATGTTCCTTCCACTATCCGCTCAGTGCCCATCCAAAGGACTGAAGTTCCTCCAGATGATGATATGTTCTTCTACCATCGGCCCGTGTATCAGTGCAAAGCCTACCAGCAGCCCCCGCAGCAGTCCTCACAAGCCGACTACCATGTCACCCAGCTGCAGCCTTACTTTGAGAATGGACGGGTTCAGTATCGTTACAGTCCGTACTCTGGTTCCGGCCCTTTGGAAGCGCCTTACTATGACATTGACCCTTACGGCACCATCCGAGTCCGGCACTTCCACTCACATGGCAGCCGAGATCCAGGAACCGCTGCTGGCCGACCGGGTGGAAAGGCAACGGGGTACCACTACCTTGCTCGCCTTCCACCTGGGAAGGAGCACAGCTTTGTGAGCAGGGACATGCCACCCAGTCATGGGACCAAGGAGGCTGCTGCTTACCTCGCGTGGGACCCCGAGGAGTCAGAAAGGCTCCGCATGCACTCCATCCGCAGGGAGAGCAGAGCCAGACAGAAGATTAAAGGCCCTGTCCTCTCTCAGTATGACAATGTTGGCTTGTTTGCACCAGCAGATATATCAGGTTATGAAACCCTGCACCTGCGCAGCAAATCTGACCCAGGTAAAGCTGTGCTGGTTGCAGCCGAAAGCAAGGATGGGCGCTACCTTCCCAGACACATGGTGTCAGACCCTGATGTCCTTGTGTACATGGAGACTGACAAGCATGTCCAGGGCAGCACAGCAGGTGACAAGTCAGATGGGCTCACCAAGCAAAGCAGTTCCAAGAAATACCAATCCTCTCACTCCCTTCCAGCTTCTCTGAGCCACAGTCTGTCCCATCAGCAGGAGAGCGGCCGACACGAGGCCAAGTATGAGACTGGAGATGACAAGCTGGGTGGAGATGGCAGCAGGTCAAAACACTGGCAGCAGGAGTATCCCAACAAGAGGAACTTCCAACCACGGTACGAGTGCCCTGATTCTGACCTCCACCAGAGTAAAGGGAAAACATCAAGCAGCTACCATAGTACAGACGACCAGCCATCAGCCCCCAGGGAACAACACTCCCGCTCCAAACCGGAGCGATCACACAGCATCCGAGAGCAGCAGCACTACAGCCAGGGAAACCCTGAACTGGACAGAGATTACTCATATCAGAAACACACCACTAAAACAGTGCAGTCCCACTATGATAACTTGGACGATTATCACCCAGTACCTCAGCCTCAGGCCCCTGTTCAAAAACGTGGAGGCTCTGGCTCCTATCCGGCTCCAGGGTTCACAGTGAGCCACAACAACAGAGCATACTCCACAGCACTGGGCCAGGGAGCCTTTATCCAGACTGACCTGGCCATACAGAGGCCAGAGACAGAGATCCGTACAGAATGAAGCATTTAGAGGAGAAAACATGTGGAATTCTCTTTAGTTGTGTCGAAGAAAGACTCTATTGAACTACGGTTGCAGCCTCTGCAGGACAGTGGACTGTTGTATCACCAATATTTTTGCTCCTCTGTATTTTTAATGAATTGTAAAGAAAATTGTAAGACTTTTTACAGAAAGTCCTGAATGTACCTGAAATTATTGTCCAAGAGGTCATTTTATTGTGATTGATTGAGACAGTAGCCAGTCATAAATGTATATGATATGATAGATGTAAGGTACTTTAAACAGGAACACAAAAATGTTTTAAAAAAAAAAATCTCTCTCTCTCTCTCTAAATATATATATATACACACACATATATATATATATATATATGAGTAGAATAACTAGAAAAAGGGATTTTAGTTGTATTTTGTTTTTGGTTTTTTCCTTAGGTGTGGCGCTGGGTATAAGCATCAACTGGGATTAAGGTTTGCATTTTAGAAATGCATGCACTCTATCTCTTACAGAACAGTTCTGTGTACTTCACTATCCATTGCGTTCTTTCTGGATGTTACAGCACAAGTTATTGAAGGAGGACAGATGTAGGTCATCGTGCCCTCCCTCTGCTAATATGTATACAAGTAGGCGGTACGACAGTTTGTCCGTGTTTGTCTTGAGGAACCCGACTGGGTGTGAGGTTTGATAGAGAGCTGCAGTGGGTTACTTTGAGTGAAGATAATGGTTATCAATGTCTTATTTTCTGTGTGACTGTGCCATTTTTATGTAACTTTGCTATAAACAGATTTCATTGACTCCAAATGGAATGTTTTGTTTGTTCTTCATTGGAAGAGGGACCAAACGACTTGGCGCAGTTGTTGCACATACAGGATAAAGAGGGGAAGATGGATGAATGCCTGTTGTACCTGCAAATGTGTAAGCAGATGTGTAAGAGGTTATTTTTATTTCCTTTTTTCCACCACATTCACAGTACTTTTGTGAACTGAACTAACTGAATAAAGCTGGAAACGATGTCCTCTCAAACAACGTGGTGAAGAACATGTTGCCGCTGCTTTGTGGAAAAAAACAACTTGATGATGAGCCTTAAATTTTGTTCCAACAGAACATATTTTGTTTACCATTGTCATAATGCAAAACATTGTGATATCTAGATTTAAGATCACTTTTGATGATTCTAGACAGTTCAGGGTTGACAGGTGACCTACTGGGGGTATTTAGTTTTGTATCGCCTCACTGGTTTGGAATTTAAAACAATGAGGGAGGGATTTTTTTTTTTTTTTTTTTTTTAAATATCCATTTATTTTCAGGCTGGAAATCGATGTATAGTACATTCATCTGGTATTATACTACATGCCTTTTTGGTTTACCATAATGTATGAATTACAATATGTTTCAAATATGTTTAAATCCAGGTTGTACTCTGTAACTGTTTGACTTCTCTATCGCTTGCAGGTTTTGCTCCTCTTGCCTTATCTAAAACCTTTTCAGATGGGGAATTGAAGTAAGGCACTGTGTACTTGAATGTGAAAACACTCTTGTCTCAAACTAGAGGTATCTACAGTTAGATATGAAATAAATAAAACTGTTCAGGAATAGCTAAAATCCATGTCTTTTAATATGTGCATTATCTTACAATACACTTCTGCTTGGCTCGGTCTGACAATTTCTGGAGGAGGGACAAAATTAATCTAGTTTAGGAGACAGGAGCACAAAACATCATGAGTAGTTGTCTAATTATACACTGAAGGTATAACATAATGGCTGTGTGTGCAATCAGTTACAGTCAGCTGTAAAGGAAGCATAAAAGTAACTGTCTTGCTGAGTCAGAAATATTTGTTTATCATAAATCATTTCTGAGTAGAAAATACAAGTGTTCAATGTGCTAGCTAAAGGTACCTTGTGGAGGTTTTACCCTTTAGAAGCACTGTGGAGCTTTTCCTCTATGAGTGAGTCCCTGTTTTGTTCGTCTCATGCACACATGAGCTTAGCAAATGTTTTAAGGTAGGAAATGCACATTTGATAAACCTCCAGGATTCACACAATGCGGCTGACAGTGTTTGTTGAAAACTCTACTGGGCACCATAAAAGACCCTCTAATCAGACTGCATGTTTTAAATAACACTGAAAACATCTCTCTGTGTAGAAATAAGGATTACCAATCATGAACTCCAACAGCTTCCATGAACCATTTCAATCAGGATTCCATCCTAAACACAGCAGTGAAACAGAATCACAAATAACTATGCTTTCCTCTGACTTTGGCCTTAGGATGACCTTTGACACTGTGTGCCACACCATTCCTCTCACATGATTAAAAATACTGTCAGCTTTACTGGTACTGCACCTCACCTGGTTCACATCCTACCTCTTTGACTGACATACTTAAATATTTAGAAACAGCAGCTATGGCACCTGCCAGGGTCCCCTTCATTC
Organism: Epinephelus awoara; assembly: GCA_035609425.1. Taxonomy (NCBI): domain Eukaryota; kingdom Metazoa; phylum Chordata; class Actinopteri; order Perciformes; family Serranidae; genus Epinephelus; species Epinephelus awoara. Next base: position 4,535,303 of record CM069304.1, on the reverse strand, counting down.
CATACATATTAGCTCTTGGTTAGGTCCTCCATCATCACAGCTTCTGTTTTATTGTATGCCAAGGACCCTATCTGCTGCCACCTGCTCAGCACTCACCACCTGTGAAACAAATTGTAAAATCTGAATGCATACAAGTCAATTGCAGTATATCTGAAATGATAATTATTGGACCCAACACCCTAACTCTCTGCCAAACAGCCTCATCCTGCATCAGAAAAACACGCAGTTAAAAATACCAAAGAGCTAATACAACAATGGCCAAGTGTCAGAAAGGAGAAAACACTGCATTAAAAAAAAAAAGAAGAATATGTAAGATTCTGCTGCTGATTTAATTTAAAAAGTTTCTAAAAGTGTCAGAAAATTCAAATGTAATGTAATATTCAGAGGAAATAATCTAAAAAAAATCACCAAAATCATTGTTTTACACAACCATTCTCATTTATTGCCTTCACTATTTAGATTAATTGTGCAATGTATCAGTTGTTATGTACTGTTATTGTTATGCATTGAATATGATATGAAATATCCATAAAATACAGTGTCACTTAGTCAGGGGTTGTCAATTTACTCAATGACAGAAAAGGGGTTCCTTAAGGAGAAAGGCTGGGAACCACTGCTCTATGGCAACACTACTCCACAATAAACATCAGTATGTACAAAACTCTGCTCATCATGACCTCAACTGGCCCCCAAATTCCAAAACATCCATCTGCCTATGAGGCCCTAACAACTTCTGTCTTCCTGCTGATCTCCTATAAAAGTCACCTCTTCTGACTTGCTGACCTCACCTAACCCCTTCTTCCTTCAGTTTTCTTTCTTTTGTTGCGGAACAATATCTGCAAGCATAAATGTTATAACAGTGTGAATACAGCATTAAGACCCAAGACAAGAGCTACCATGTCTCAGCGGCATGGCCCTAAATGATGCCCGTTTGAGTAAACATCCACCCTGCTGAGGTATCCTTGAGCAGGACACTGAATTCTTACCTGCACCAGGGCTGCTGACTTTGACCTACCTGTGAGGAAAGAAAGAAGAAATTCGATGGAAATAAATAAAATGTTTATGACTTCATTTTACTGCATTTGGTAGAATTCTTAGATTATTTTTATCATTGACATCCAGTTGTGCTGAAGGTGTTGAGAGATGGAGGAGCTGTTTAACTTAGTAGATATTGTATGTATATTTTATAATGTATGATAGTCTAATATTTGGCAGGAAATAATTTTACTTGTGCACATGCCTCAGACAAACCTGCTGCAAACACAATTGGTCCCGACAGTTCACACCTGGTTGGCTCCAGGTTGAATCCTTACAGCCCTGTGCTGTCATGTGATGACGTGAGCATTTAGCACATGAAACAGGGTTCTTTATGAATTTTCAAAGACAGAAGTTAAATTATGACTCTTGACGAATGAGGCCAATAGGAGACACTGCAAATGAGTTGACTGCTCCAGCGTGAAACGTCCATCAAAACATGTAGGTTGTTGATCAAAGTTTTTCAACATTAGTGCTGAGCTTGGCATAACCTTCATGTCAGAATGACTGATTACAGCAGTCTCATCCACATCAACTGAAACGTGCAGAAGTTGTGATACCAACAGGCCTGAACTCTATATATACTTGCTGTCTTCCCTGTTTTATATCATGGCCAGTAAGGTTACCAGGGACTCCACTCCACTTATCAAAACTTGTGATACTGAGCAATACATCAAAAGCTCCAGTAATGATGTAGCTATACAGTTTTCATCTTTACACTTTTATAGACTGAAGCATAGCCTTCTAGTGTTGCATGGTATACCAGTACTAAAATAGTACGGTGGTACTCGAGTATTCCAAATGGTACTATACTGCATTTGGAAAATACCGGTACTTTGAAACTGATTCAATTAATTAATTTAGTTAATTTATTTTACTCATTTATGCACACAGACACCTTTCTTGTTCCTATTGGAGCACAGATTGCACAGGTGGTGTGTATGACAACACCTGTATCAACATTCGCAGCTGACGCACGTGAAAAAAGACAAGAGAAAGTCTGCCTCGCAAAGGGAGACAACACGAGACAACACCAACTTGGTGAAACATTTGAGCAACCACACCGTGACGTCTGTGCTGAGGTACCTTCGAACCAAGATTTTTTTGGTACCATTACACCCCTACTATTTATCGTTCTAAAGGTTTGTAGCCAAAAGGACTTTTCCTTAGGAAAAGTACCGAAAAGTATCGAAATTCATATTGGTATGAGTACCGAAACAAAGATTTTGGTATCGTGACTACACTATAGCCTTCTACTTAGTTTTCAACAAATGTATTCATTTTTTCTTTTTTACTTAAATGAGTTAGTTATACTGATATATTTACATGACTACAGACACAAATTTTAATCCAGAGTAGTGTTGTCATCATACCAAAATCTTTGTTTCGGTACCCATACCAATATGAATCTCGATACTTTTTGATACTTTTCGGTACTTTTCCTAAGGAAAATTCCTTTTGGCTACAAACCTTTAGAACAATAAATAGTAGGGGTGTAATGGTACCAAAAAATCATGGTTCGAAAGTACCTCAGCACAGACGTCACGGTTTGGTTGCTCAAATGTTTCACCAAGTTGGTGTTGTCAGGTGTTGTCGCCCTTTGTGAGGCAGACTTTCTCTTGTCTTTTTTCACGTGCGCCAGCTGCGAATGTTGATACAGGTGTTGTCATACACACCACCTGTGCAATCTGTGCTCCAATAGGAACAAGAAAGGCGTTTGTGTGCATAAATGAGTAAAATAAATTAACTAAATTAATGAACTGAATCAATTTCAAATGACTGGTATTTTCCAAATGCAGTATAGTACCGTTTGGAATACTCTAGTACCGCGGTACTATTTTAGTACTGGTATACTGTGCAACACTAATCCAGAGATAGTAAAACAGAATTTTAGCATATAGCCTTAAAACATTTTTAAGAGTATAACATTTATTTGATTTTTTTATTTAAACCAAATGTTTTTTGTTGTGTTTTTTTAAATACTGTAAATTAGGCAAATGGCAATGAGCAATTTAGCCCAAATCAACAATGTTAAATGTTGGCATGTGTTCATTTAAAAGTTCATACAACCAAATACAGAAAGACAAGGGATGTAACAAATAAGTAAAATAGTTGCTAAAGGTAGAAGAGACAAACTACTATTTCAACAATTTTTGTATCAAAAATGTAAAAGAATAGTTCAGATTTTTTTAAGTGGAGTTTTATAGGCTTTTGTATTGTCTTTGTCTCTCTTTTTTTATTATTAGGCTTTTGATAATCCTGTTTATTTTGCCTCGATTCTGAGCATTTTGACTTTTTTTCCTAGAGCATATGTTCATAAATTATGTCCGATTTCTTGATATTCATTTCGGTTCCCCCTTTTGATCTGTATTTTGTATAGCGCAATAAAAGGTTAGGTAAAAAACATTACAAACAGTTTTTCCAAATAGAAAATATTAACCACATTACGGGTGTTACTTTTTTTTTTAATATTATGGTATTGTCATATTGTATTCAAAACTCACAACGCTTAAAACCCAAAGTTGCAGTGAAGGAAATGAAGTTACACTGTTTACAAATGTTGGCAGTTGCATTATGGGAGACAGATGATTGACACGGCCGCCATTTTGCTCCTGCTCTCTCTGCTTCCATTGTGTGAGAGATAGTAAATATCTGACACTGCCAGACAACCACAACTCACTTCTATTCCTGCGAAGAAAAGGCGCTAAATTCACCCTCGGTAAGTTCAATCTCTGTCATACTTTTTTAAAAATAGAGCACTATTCACCGTTTTGTGAAGAAATTGAGACAGATAAAGTAGTTTTGGTGCTAAAATGTCGTGTTATTTCGACGCTGTGGAGAGGAGAAAAAGCAGCTGTCCCGATGCCCAGGCACAGAGAAAGACGGCTCAGTACTTCCACTGCCGAAATAGCTGCTCCACTTTCATGTGCGATTTCTACCTCGTCGTTGCGCATTAATATACCGTCGCTTTGCAGGCCTTCATGCTTATTTTATACCTACACTTGTTTCCTACGTTCTGTTAGTAGAATTGTGTGCATACGTTGTTTGTTTTTTGAGGAAAATTGTCAAAGTTTACGTCTCGTTCGTTGCCTCTATGTTGGTCCGTTCATTTGGGTCTGCGGCCATAATCTTGCGGAATGAGGCGGTGTTACTGCCGCTCGTCCCGCCCTAAAACCCAGCAGCATAAACTACCATTGGCCCTCAAATGCAACCCAGACACGGCGGATTGGTGCATTTAGAGTGATGAGCTGTTGGGCAGTGTGATTGGTTTGGTCGGGAGCCCACAGTGTCTGGATTGGCTCGGGACGGTGTGTCAGTGCATCTGCCAAACCGGGGAAAAGTTTTCCCAGGCGGCCCAAAATGACTGATAGATCAAATATTTTGAACTAGATGCAAGAAAACAAAAGGCCCGTCATGTTGAGTGCAGGAAAATACTTTACTGACCCTCATGCAGATACGTGGGTGAAAAAAAGTGATAACATTAAACAGTAAACCAAATTCGCTACATCCTACATTCAGTATCATTCATCATCAAAATTTTGCCTACACTAAGTTTTAATTACTAAGCTGACAGAAGTATAATTGATTGAGTGTTCACTTATATTTTTGACATGTGTGATCATGTTTTACTGCTTTTGTTAAAGGAGCTATATGTAAGAAATCTAAAGCAAATAGTCATAAAATCATCCTAATATGTCACAGAGACTAAGGAATAATGTTCATATAACATCTGGCTGTACTATTGTTGTTGGTGAGACCAGTATGTTATATGAACATTATTCCTTAGTCTCTGTGACATATTAGGATGATGTTCATATAACATACTGGTCTCACCAACAACAATAGTACAGCCAGAATATTTGCATTTACAAAAAAAACTACAGTCCGCAAATCATGTTTATGTTTTGAATTTGTGTTTTGGCCTGTTGTGCCACCCACCGCCGTCTACCAGTCACACAGTCAGTAGAGTCTCAGCATCAGTTACAGTTACGACTGAGCTACAGCAGCACAGCAAGCAGCATTAGCAGTGTCACGGTACATAGCATTAGCAGCCGGCTCCTCCTCAGCTGTATCCCGGCAACAGCATTAGCAGTGTCCCGGTACATAGCATTAGCAGCCGGCTCCTCCTCAAGCCTGATTTATGGTCCTGCGTTGACTCAACGACATCGCTACGTGGTTGCCGTGACGCCGTCGTGAACCCTTCGAACTTCTCCGTCACTCCGTTTCGTTGCGGTGCAATTCACCGCTAGAGCGGTAGGAGGCTTCGTTCCTTTCCTGAGTGGTTATCGTCGTCTCTAGTTGATTCTTTGTTTAGCTTCCGGCTTTTTCGGTCACAGAGAAATGAACGCGGAGCATGGACAGACGGCTCCGGCCGTATCCGTATCCGTATTAAACGTTGAGCATAATGGCATATATATAATGAGCCTTAACAACATCTACAATGCAATAGAAGATGTTTAAAGTTGGCGGGGATGGCGGAATCTGGAAATACGGAACCAGAAATACGTTGCTACCAAGCAAACCAATCACAGCCGTGCCGGTCTGCGCTGGGTCTGCGTCGCCTCGACGCGTAGTTACATTTTTGGGGAGGTGCACGTCAGGCTACATCAGGCTGTACCCTACAACGTAGCGACGTCGTTGATTCAACGCACGACCATAAATCAGGCTTACGATGTAGCGACATCATCGATTCAACACACGACCATAAATCAGGCTTAAATCAGGCTTCAGCTGTATCCAGGCAGCATCGTTAGCAGCAGAGAAGCCGGACTTGCTCGAACGGTCCGCAGGAAAACCTTAGATCAAGGACGTGACGACGCAGCCCTGCTATGGCAGCCGCCTGTGGGCAAACAAATCAGTGTCCAGCGTGCTGCTGTCCAGCAACCTTGAATCTGTAGGGGAGGGGGGGGCGGACACGACTTGCGGCAGTATTTTGAATTTGAGTGCAGTAACCGTTTTGGCCACATTCTTACATACAGTGCCTTTAATGTCTGGTTCTGAACATTTAAGCATTCACACATTTAAGCTAGTAAGTTATTGTTGCGGTATTATTTATTTGATTTTTTTTATGAAGAGGTCACCAGAAAGAACATTTATCCAGATTGGCTGTAGCAGCACTGATAACTAAATACCACAATGAACTGAATAGAAATAAATGAAAACCCAAACTCTCATTCTTTTGTATAACAATGAAATAGTTATTGTCAATATCATGTGTACAGGGTGTAAAAAACAGCAGCTTTAAAACATTTCTAAGGCAGGGAGAAAAAGTATGAACAACCAAAGCATGCTGTTATATTTTTGCTGTTACCTTCAGGTGATACTTCGTCGCAATGGCTCGTACCAAGCAGACTGCCCGTAAGTCCACTGGAGGAAAAGCTCCTCGTAAGCAGTTGGCCACTAAGGCTGCCCGCAAGAGTGCCCCCTCCACTGGTGGTGTCAAGAAGCCCCATCGTTACAGGTAACACCTTGATTTCCATCTAGACAGCCTTTTTTTTTTTTTTTTTTTTTAAATTATAACATAATTTAAATAACGTTATTAAGAGGAAATGCTGATTTGAAAAATGTCTTAACTAGGGTTCCCACAATCATGAAATATAAATCATCAATCAATCACTTTTATTTATAAAGCCCAATTTCACAAATCACAATTTGCCTCAGAGGGCTTTACAGCATACGACATCCCTCTGTCCCTTTGGACCCTCACAGCGGATAAGGAAAAACTCCCCCCAAAAAAACCTTTAAGTGGGGGAAAAAAGGGTTGAAACCTCAGGAAGAGCAACTGAGGACTGATCCCTCTTCCAGGATGGACAGACGTGCAATAGATGTCGTACAAAACAGAGCAACATGATAAATTAACAGTAATCCGTATGACACAATGATACATAAAGAGAGACAGACAGAGACAGAGAGAGATGCAGGACAAACAGTAAGTAAAACAGTAATAAAAAAGACAGGTTACAGCAACATTAATTTAAGTAATAATATTACAATAATAATTACGGTCATTGTGGTACAATATGTTTTAGGTATATATTAATATATGATAGTATATGTATGTGACAACAATCATATGTGTATAATAGGGATGTCATAAGAACCGATACTCACGATACCTTTCGATTCCATGAAAAATGCCAGTCCATGCCTACATTCAGAGCGAGGGGGTGGTGAGGAAGTAGAACTACACGGCATACATACCAGGGGTGAAAGTAAGCTAGTACGGTCCGGTACTGCGTACCTCTAAAAGATTTAGTGGCCGTACACAGTACCAGGAAGAGGAGAGAGTGGCTGCCTGCTAAAGCCCACATACAGAACCAGTCACAGCTGGACTTCAGGCAAGAAAATAGATCTGCTGGCAATATATGCAGTTTTAAACACCACTTTGTTTATTAATTGCTTTTAACTTGTTCCGAATTACTTCTGAACCAGCCGTGCTCTGTGCAGAGCCTTGTCTGGACATCTCCCTCTCTCCCCCAGCCTGTCCCCTGGGAGAGAGTACGGTGGTCTCCTGTAAGCCCAGCCTTCGAGACGCGCAATACTCCGTTAAATGTCATTCAGTTCATCAAAAAATATCCCAATTAAAATCAGTAGCAAAATAAGCAGATATGTTCCAAGTTATTTTGTTTAATTTCAGCGACACAGAGAACAGCTTGAACAAGCTGTGTGTGAGCTAACGATCAGGGATTTCACTCTCAGCAGTACGTGCCTGCGCATGTGCATCTACTTCTGAAACACAACGGTTGGGGTGCATTTAATTTATTGTACTGGGACGTTCGATTTTTCCACAACTGGACCACGGACGTCAAAAAACGTCGTTTGCACCGGGACAGGACAAACAATAAATGAAACCAATTAAATTCCACACATTCTTGTGGTTGGCTCAAATCCTGTGATTTTAATAGTAAATATTTAAATAGTGTATTGAGTTTATTGCGGATGTTAATCAATATTTTTTTACAACAAAAAATAGGTAAAGAGGAAAAGAGAAGAAAAATGTAAGTAATATCAATCTGTTGATAGGAATGTTATTTTATATGCAAACATTTTAATAAAGTATTTCTTGTGTAAGTACGTGGGAGCTTAGGATTTTATTTTTTTTTACCGTGATATCGACTTTGGTATCGAGAATCATGTAATTTTACTGGTATCGGCACTGACAACTGAATCTTTGGTATTGTGACATCCCTAGTGTATAATGACAGTAGAAGTATGACTAATGATAACAACAGCAGTAGGAGGCATCTAGGGCTGTTGTCTCCTGGTCGACTAGTCGATTATTTGGTCGCTATGCTCTCGTCCGACCAAATTGTCATTGGTCGAAAAATCGCCGTGTTACTTTCATAAGGAGAAAAGTGCCACATCAATAGCTTTCCAGGATTAATTCATTATTTCTTGCGGCAAATTTCTGCTCGTCGCTAGGCTAATGTATACCATGTAAAATGCCACAGGCTGGCGTTAATAACGTTAGCATGTTGTATTTGCTTGGAAAACGTGATTAGTATAAGACAGTTGTTTTGTCGGTGAATGTTGTGAGTTGTAATGGAGCCAAACTGTGTGCCGTTACCTTTGTTACATGCTGCTGTTGTCCCTGGTTTTATATGAGAAGAGGAAAAGATCGCTAGACGCTAGGCTAATTTATACAATTTAAAACGCCATAGACTTGTGCTAATAATGTTAGCATGTTGTATTGGTAGGGGAAATATGTCCAGATAAAGTGTTTGTCAGTTCTGCGATTTATAGTGAAGCAAATTTGCGTACTTGTGTTTGAAATTGTCTCTATTAAGCCATGTTTAATGTGTGTTTTGAATCAACTATATAGCATATTAAGGCGTCTCAAAGCTATTATTAATAATAATGATATAATAATAACACCTGAGATGCAGATCAAGCTGACGAAGCAGGGAAACATCTGTGCTCTCATCAAGCTCAAGGCTGATGGCTTGGGATGCACTCATCTGCTTGATAAGAGGCTCCTCGATGACAGTGGAGAGGATTTCAGGCATCTCATCTATTATGTGATGAGAGCGATACTTGTTCCTGCGATCAACCATGAAATTGGAAAATTATAAAATTGTATTAATTTGCTATATGGGAAAGAATGTTTTATGAATGTACAGTATAATGGCTGAACAAATTCAAATTTTTACTATGAGTTTGATGAAGTAGTCACAGCCCAGGAGTTGGGCCAAGCTCAGCAGCCTGCCATAGTTGGTGTGGTGGGCAATCTCACTTTTTACTAACCAATACAGGCATTTGAACCCACATATTACTGCCTCATGCTCAAGGACGATAACTTGCTCAAAGGCACTCACAACAGAATATCCTGCATGAAAAAATAAAAGCTTAAGTGACAAGAACTAATTCTACAATAGGCTCCCTGAACACTACCCATTCAATCGCATCTGAAACATCTGGAAATTATGATGATTTGAATGGGTTCATTGTGACTAGACTAAGGCTTAGACATTACCTGATGCAATTGACTGACTGCTGTTGGTGGTGCACCGTTTTAATATGGTAGTCCAGATAGTCTTTCCTGTATTGGACTGCCCCAATCTCCACAAAGGGTCTCATATTTGGACCACTTTTTACAGGCGTCTTTTGCTGCCTTCAAACACGACAAAACCTTCCCTGAAAAGTAAAACAACAATCCATAAGTTTGCTTACAATAAGTTGTATAACTGTATTCATAATAATAGGGCATTTTTGTATATTTTTCCGACTTGATTTCTCAGATCTCCACTTACCATGTGAAGTAACATAGAGCCAGTTTTTAAATTGAGGAAACAGCAACCATTCAGGATTCCATTCTGTTATCCGGTGTTTGCCTGCACATAATTGCATCAAGAAAATAAATATTTAATATACCAACAATGAATTAAACTACTAGCCTATTCTGACACAATTTCCCTTTTTCTGCTGTCAAACTCACCGGCTGTCCCTTCCTTGGCTGAGGATGTCTCCTTCACTGCCCCTGTCCCAGAAGGAGCTAACATTACCTGCCCTGCACCCTCCCCCTCGCTTCCTATCACCTGAGACTCCATTTCTGTCTCTCTGTGAGACTTGGCTGAGGCTGTCTCTCCTGCCTGGAGATGCTGTCTCTTCTGTTATAAATAAACATTCCACTTTATTTTTTGACAAAAGCATATGAATAATCGGTTTTGCTATTGACTTAGTATCAATGCTATCGCTAGCAACGTTATCCTAGCTAATGGCTAACGTGACGTTACCTCAGGCACTGGCGCGGTTTCTTCCTCCTCATCTGCTCTCCCTCTCAATTTCTTAAAGTACTGAAATAGCGTTGTAGCCCTACTCATGATGACCTGTAAATCAAGAGTAAGTTACTAATACATTAGCTAAGACAGTCGCGTTTTGTCAACCAAGCTAGTCTAGATAACGTTAGTTAATGCAAGTTGTCACTGTCGGTAATCTAGTCTAGCAAGTCTGTAAAATTAAGTCTGTTGTATATCGTAGTTGCGTCAATGAATCATAATAAATTCCTTGAGTAGAGTTACTTACCTCGATGACTCAAATAAAAACTCATTGAAAAACTTAGAAACACGACCAGCTTGTAGTAAATTCCAGCGTGAGAGCAACGAATGAGCGCAGGTGTGACGTCACCTGTAAGCGCAGGACCCTGGAGAAGCCCCTGCAGTCAGAGGTACGGGTCTGACAGCCTGAGCACATTGGCACAAAACGTTACAGCGTTTGAGATATATATGTATATATATATATATATGTATGTGTGTGTATATATATATATATATATATATATATCATGAGAAGTCAATACTTTCGGCAGCCTAGATTTTTCATTTAGAAACTGTGGCGGGTCAAATTAAACTATGGCATAGTTTCGTTATTTAATGGGAAACACTGAAAATATAGAATTAGTATTTGTTTTATATATGTTTCCCCAGACCTCAATACAGTATGTCATATATGGAGCTATTATCAAGTAATACAATGTGATTAGTGAATTTTGAGAGAGGAAATCATGGACTTTGTACAAAATTGCAATGGATTTTGACATTTTTGATTTAACATAATTTATGTGGGATTTCCAACTTAATTTGTCATCAATAATAGCTCCAAGGAATTTTGTTTCAGATACAATTTCAATATCAACATCATTTATTGTAAAACTTCTGCTTGAGTTCATGGACTTATTTCCAAATATTCATTCAAATAAACACAATAAGTTTGTGTTCTAGAAAAGGATCAACACTCAGTGAATACCCTCCTAAGCCCTATGATAAGCTATTATGGCAAGGCTTAACTATACCGACCAATGAGCAGTGATAACTAACATGTCTTTGGGGTCATCGGGTGGGAACCTCCTTTCACCGGTGTTTCGTCTAGTTGGTCCCACGACCAGGAGGCTAGACAGTGATCTCTGGTGTCCCAGAGACACTCCCCTAATGCCAGGTCCAACCCAATAACCTCCTTAACCTTACTTACACATGGCTTTCTCAGCCCAAACAGCACTGCCACCTTCAACCAAACCCAGGCTCCCTACATGCAAGCTCCAGGCAGAGGCAATGCTGATACTACCTTTCCTAGCACATTTACCATACTCTATTTCACATGCTACATAGCATAACTACAAGCTAAAGTTAAAGGAGATAAATAAACTCACAGGATCAGCAAACACACTCACCTTGCAGCATGGTCTCAAACAAAATGAATTCAAATAGGCCACTCCCACACTTAAATACCCTTCCTCTTCCTGGATTTCCTCCTGAGAGGAAGTGGATCTCTCCACCAGATCTCAAGGAGTTATGTGCCCTGCTTCGTAGTTCCCCTGCTGGCCCCCAACTGACATTATTTCTTCTGTAGTAGATGAGCTGGCTGGTTCTTATGGCTTCATCTGACATTTCCTTCACTGTCTCTTCAAACTCTGTCCACACACTCCGAGTTCCCCCAGGAGCGAGACAGCTGATCTTGCTATGAATCCCCTACACCCCACTTACACTGGACAAATCCTAGCCTTCCATCCTCGCTGCTCAGCTTCTGCTCCTATATCTGCATATCTAAGCTTTTTTCTTTCATAGGCTTCTTCCACTGAGTCTTCCCAAGGAACTGTCAGCTCAATGAAATAAACTATCCGTTGACTCAATGACCACAACACTATGTCAGGCCTCTGCTTGGTACAAACTATTTCCTGGGGAACAACAAGCTTTCCCCCTAAATCTACTTGCATTTCCCAATCACAAGCACCTACTAGGCGGCCACACCCTTGCCTCCTTACTAACTTATCCCTTCTGTATTTCTCTCCCTCACGGACAAACTGAATTGCTAAACTCCTATCCTTAACACCATCTGAATTAACCTGTCTTTGTTTCCCTTCGATTCCTGCAGCTAAACATTTCAACACCTGGTTATGTCGCCATGTATATCGGCCTTGTGACAAGCTAACCTCACAGCCTGACAAAATATGCTTTAAGGTTGCGGTACATGAACACAGTGGGCATGATGGGTCCTCATTTACCCACAGTTTTAGGTTCTGGGGGGGTTGGTAACACATCGTATGTAGCCCCTACCAGGAATCTAATACGATTCTCCTCCATACTCCACAGGTCCCTCCAACTAAGCTTCCTCTTCTCTACACTTTCCCAATTCAACCACTGTCCCTGTTTAGCCTGGGCCACAACCTTTGCACCCCTTACTATCTCCTCCTGTCTACATATCTGTTCCACAACCAGTTTTCGTTTATCTTTGAGACCTGCTGTATTCCATACCGGTTTGCCTGAGCCAAGCCCCAGGCCTCCCCGGCCAAACTGATCATTATCTACAATCTCCGCATGCCTAAGAGCTGCCTCTGCCTCCTGACTACCACGTCCTTACTCCCAGATAACAAGAGCTCTGTCCTGACCTTGGTACATTTAAATTCCTCCGTTAAACTAGACACTGGCAGCTGAAGTATCCCTTTTCCATACAATGCAACACTACTTAGGCACCTAGAAATGCCCAACCACTTCCTAATATAGGAGCTAACCGACCTTTCAATTCTCTCCACAACGGATATTGGAATTTGATAAATTGACAATGGCCACATTGATCTAGGATATAGCCCAAATTGTAAACACCACAACTTCAGTTTTCCTGGAAGCTCTGATTTATCTATTCTATCCAATCCTTCAGCCACATCTTTTCTAAATTTCACCACCTGTTCCTTATCATTCAACTCTACATTGTACCACCTACCTAAGCTCTTTACTGACTTTTCCCTAATTGTTGGGATGTCCTCATCATCTATGACAAACTTCCTATCACTTAACTTCCCTCTACAAATCGAGATGCTTCTAGATTTACTAGGCTTGATCTTCATGCTGGCCCACTTCAGGTTCTTATTTACCTTCTCTAGTAGCCTCTTTGTACATGGCATTGTTGTGGTCACCAGTGTCATGTCATCCATGTAAGCCCTAACTGGTGGAAGATGCAACCCGTTCTGCTGTCTCTCCCCACCTACCACCCACTTAGAAGCCCTGATGATTACTTCCATGGCCATAGTAAATGCTAATGGAGAAATTGTACACCCTACCATGATGCCTATTTCTAGCCTCTGCCAACCTGTTGTGAAGCCTGCCGTACTTAGACACAACCTAATATCCTGAAAGTATGCTTTCACTAAGTTGACAACTACCTGTGGCACTCTAAAATAGTCAAACGCACTCCAAATGAGGCTATGCGGTACTGAACCAAACGCATTTGCAAGATCTAAAAATATTACATGTAGGTCCCTTTTGTTAATCTTCGCTGCCTGAATCTGGTGCCAGATCATGCTAGTATGCTCTAAACACCCTGAAAAACCTGGTATTCCTGCCTTCTGCACCATGGTGTCAATTAAGCTATTCCTTTCTAAGTAGCTAGCTAATCTCTGCGGAACTACACTGAAGAAAATCTTCCCCTCCACATTCAAGAGAGAAATCATCCGGAACTGGCTAAGGTCCACAGACTCCTTCTCCTTAGGAATGAGGACACCTCCTGCCCTACGCCATGCTCTTGGTATAATTTGTTTTTCCCAAACTATTCTTAGCTGTTTCCACAAAAATTTAAGGGTATCAGGCGCACTTTTATAAACCCGGTAGGGGACTCCATTAGGCCCTGGGTCCGAGGAAGCCTTTGCACGCCTGACCACCTCCTGAACTTCCTTCCATCTAGGTAGCCTAACGTCCATCTCATGCTCTATCGCTCCCAATGGAGGGATATCGGGTGGGAAACCTACTCTCCTATTCTTCTCTCAATCTGAATATGTATTTCTCAAATATTCTTCAACCTCTAATCTTTCTGCTTTAAGCTGCCCTCCCTTTTCCTGGCTGAACAATCCTTTAACAAACTTAAAAGGGTCCTTGAAAAAACCTGTCCTAGCATATTCCTTCTTCCTCCTCTTTTTCCTGAGATGCTCTGCCCTTCTAAGAACTGCTAGCCTGCTTCTCAACTCCTCTTGCAACAACTTAATTCCCTCCCTTTCTTCTTGTGTAGCCTTTTTCCACTGCTTTCTTAACTGTCTCCTTTCCTTGACTAACTTCTCTATTTCTCTTTGCTGTCTAGACTTACCTGACTGTACCCTCTCACTCCTTTCTCTCATGCACCCCAAACCTCTCTACACCATATGAATACATTATATCTCCCATCTTTTCTAACCTTTCTGTTGCATTTCCTCTAAGCCTACTCAAGGTTACTGACAAATCTCTATTAACTATCTCCCATTCTTTACTGTCATTTGCTCTAGGCCATCTAACTCTAACCTTTTGCTCCATGGTTCTCTCTCTGACTGGCATATTGGCCTCAGTGTCACCTGCATCCTCTCTTACTACCCCCTCCTCCTCCTCCTCACTGGTAGTGTTACTGATATCCTGCGAACTGTGGTTTTCTACCTGCCACTGGACTTCATCCGACTGACTCGACTGACTTCTTAGGAAGTACTGATCAATGCAGCTACTCTGCCCTTTCTTTGCCACACACTTCTTCTTTCCCTGATGAGTTCTGAGGCCTTTCACTGATGTTACTTACAGCATGAACTTTGTTTTGCTAAATTGAAGGGATAATTTGCTTAAATCAAACCATTGTTTGAATTCTGCACTTCCCTCTCCACCATATCCAGAAGCTGTCCCAAATTATCCACACCACAGAACACAGTCGCATCATCAGCAAATGAAATACAATTCAGTGACTTTGAAACCAAAGTTATGTCATTAATATATAAAAGAAACAGCAATGGACCAAGGACCGCATCCTGAGGCACACCACATGTAACCTTCAAGTACTCCGAGTTTGACTTATTAATAAGAACATATTGATACTTATTTTGTAAATAGCTGGTCAACCAGTCATGTGCCAATCCCCTGATGCCATACTTTTGTAATTTGGTTAATAATAAGGTGTGGTCAATAGTGTCAAGTGCTTTCTGTAATCAAAAAATACCCCTGTTGTATATTGCTTTTTATCAATGGCATTTGTAATTTGTTCAACAAAGTCCATTAGAGCTAGTAAGGTCAGATCAGAGGTCAGACTTTTCTGAAATCCATATTGTTGTTCACAGCGTATTTGGTGCTTTGATAAGAAATCATTTAGCCTCTCCACAAATACCTTTTCCAAAATTTTCGGGAGCTGTGGTAGCAGTGAGATTGGCCTATGATTTCAAAAGACATGTTTGTCACCAGATTCAAACAGCGGTATCACTTAAGCTATTTTCATTTTTGATGGAAATTTTCCACTCATTAGAGATAGGTTACAAATATAATTTAAGGGTTTAATAATTTTCTTTATCAAAAATATATCAAAATTATTACAGTCTGATTTTTTTTACCTTTTGACTTACGAACTATATCAATTATTTATTTTTCATCCGTTTTTTTAAAATAAACATTGTTTTCCCAGGAAATATTTTTAGGGGACACAATAGAGTTGGCTAGATTTTTACCCACATTAATTAAGTATTCATGTAATCGATCTGCTATAGGTTTATTTTCCTTAAAGCCGCTACAAGGAACTTTTAACTGGATATGCAAAAGTCTCTCTTTTCTGCTGATGTCTGTGCTTGACCTATAACAGCAAATGAGACCATCAGTGTGAAGATAAGCTATTTCTATATAGTGTATATCCATACCTTAAGGAAACTGTCTCCGGGTCCGCCCAGGTTGCTTCCAGGACGAAACGATTTACAGCACTCAGACGGCACACGTCATCTTACCTAGCTGCTTACATTTATAGTGACCCAACGTCCGCGGGGAGTTAAATTAGCAGCAATCATCAGGTAAAAGTTCTGTGAAAGCACTGGATTCACCAATAGTCAGCCACGTCTCAGTCACACAGAGAAAATCCAATCCTCTGGAAGTCAGGAAATCCTTCAGGATAAACGTTTTGTTCAGTAGCGATCTAGCATTTACCAGCCCAATCCTGGCAGGAGCCGGCAGGTCCACAGCGTTAGCTGTCTGGGGAGCCACACACAGAGGCCACAGGTTGCGCAGATTCACCCTGCGCCAGGGGGGACAAGGAGAGCAGGGGCCGCAGGGCTGGAACACCTCATCCAGGCCGACGACAGGTACCAGCCATGCGTCGACAGGGTCCAGCGAGTGCCGAGAAATAAAGAGGCGAGGCACCGCTCCATACTCAGTCCAAGAAGCCGTGGAAGTGCTCGCCAAACAGGCCTTCTGCCTTACCAGCCGACCGCTGTGTTTACCCCGGGGACGGTGGCGCTTATGCCGGAGAGGTGGAGCTGGGGAGCGGCAGAGATCAGGGTCGATCCCCGATAGGAGCAGGGGCAAAGTTTTCCTGTCTTGTTGTTTCATTCATCCCCAAAACAAACACATGAGCGAGCCAGGTAAGCGTCTTTACGACAATACGCGCTAGAGCTCATGGGAAATGTCGGCTTCATTCCGGCAAAACACTACCGCTTTTGTCCACAGGGTCGCCAAAATCAACTCAAAATGAAAGTTCCTTGTAGGGGCTTTAATGACTGCATCATTATTTGAGTAAAAGAAAGATAGGTAATCTTTAACAACCTTTTCCTTTTTGATAATTTCATTTAGAATCTTCCAAATGCCTTTAATATTAGCTCTGTTTTTTTCTAGTAATTCATTATAATATAATTTCTTGCTAGATCTCATGATACAAGTTAATTTATTTTTGTATGTCTTATATTTGCTTTCGGCATCCTTAGTTCTAAGTTGGAATTAAGTTGGAAGCAAAGGAATTGCTTATACAATAGATTTTTCTTTTTACATGCATTCTGTAGCCCCTTTGTTATCCATGGTTTGTCTATATACCGTTTGTTCCCTGCTTTGACCACAGGAGGGCAGTGTTCATCATATAACTTAGGAACAATGTAAATAAATGATTGATCAGATTTGTCAATATCGTCAACATAAATTTCATTCCAGTTTTGTTGCACTAAGTCCTTTCTAGGATTTTCAATAGTTCAATAGCATCTAGGGCTGGGCGATAAATCGATTTTATCGATTAATTCAAATTTGGAGTTTAGGCCGATTTTGTTTGAAAGAAAATCGAGTTTCTATTTAAAATCAGCCACCGCTGCTCCATGCTGGGCTCCCGTAGTTAAGAGTGGGCTCACCCCTCCCCCCGTGCGCTTGATACACAAACAACATGGCAGCGAGCGCTGAAGTCAGCATCTGGTCCATTTTTTGCAAGCTGCGAGCGAATCTGGCAACATACTGATATGTGTTTTGAATTATATAAAGTGTGCATTAAATATGATAGAAATGATCTGACTATGATGAGTGATAGGATATGCATCCTATGCTTCCACAAATGTGTCATTTGTGTCTAAACAGAGAGCAGAGAGATGAGCAGAGCCACGCAGAACCACACACACCCACACTCACACATACACACACAAAAGCAGGCAGAGACAGAGCTCTACATATGAGCAGAGGGCAGAATCCCTTGCTGATCAGCACGGAGATATGGCACTTCTGGTGTGAACAGCCAGACAACTGCTGACGGGCGGCTTCACGACAATCAACACTTTGGGGCATTGCTGCGTCCAGCATGAAGCTGGTGTTACCCCTCACAAGTGCATCAAAATTAGGTGTGCTGAGTCATCTAGTGGGCCAGATTGGATTTTTTGGTGGGCCAGTTGTGGTCCGTGGGCTGTATGTTTGACACTCCTGTGCTAGAGCTTTGTTGTGTGTTTCAGGCCTGGTACAGTGGCTTTGAGAGAAATCCGTCGGTACCAAAAGTCCACTGAGCTGCTGATTCGTAAGCTGCCCTTCCAGCGCCTGGTGAGGGAGATCGCTCAGGACTTCAAGACTGACCTGCGTTTCCAGAGTGCTGCCATTGGAGCTCTGCAGGTGTGTGTCCACAAAATATATTGATGAAGTTCTATCAGTATGAATTCCATATTGTAAAACTGGAATACTTCTCCTGCTGCTATGTGTTGTCCGTCCCTCTCCCTGCAGGAGGCCAGCGAGGCGTACCTGGTGGGTCTGTTTGAGGACACTAACCTGTGTGCCATCCATGCCAAGCGTGTCACCATCATGCCCAAAGACATCCAGCTTGCACGCCGCATCCGTGGGGAGCGTGCTTAGAAGCACTCCCTAATGTTTCTCCTCTGTCCTGTTTTTCTTTACCCGTTCCTGCCCTCACTCCTTTATTCTACTCCACCCACCCACCCCTGTCACCCTCCCTCTCCTGCCTGCCCAACTTCTCAGTAGACTTTAGAGTAATCCTGATTATGAAGAGATAGAAATATGTCGAAGTCTGGTCTCTCATTGGTTTTTGTCTACACCAAATGTTTTAGGGTACCTTTTTCGTGCATGTAAAGGCTTTGCAGATCAGAGGCACATGTGCACACATAGTCAAACATGCGTCTCTGAGTTTGGGTGGTACCTCCAACATGAAGCCCATCCTTGAGCTCACCTGGATTCTTCTAGGGTAGGTGGCCAGTGGGTGTGGTTTGTGTGGCAAACAGGGCTGAAGTAGAGGGATGTGGCCAAGGGGCTAGTCTGCTTAAGGGGAGCTGCAACTTCCACAGCAGGGTGCTATTAAAGCTAGTCCTGAGGCCTCTGCCCCATCTGAACACCCTCCTCCCCTCCCCTCCTCTCCTCTCTTGCCCAGTCCGTCCCTCTACACCCCATCTCCCCCCATGCTCTGCAGCCAAACAGCTCGCTGTACCTTTTCAAACCACCTCCTTCATCTCGGTAATGTGCACTGGGAGGGGACGGCGGCCTGTTGATCTGTTTGTGTGGATGTGTGAGCTCTGATCTTTAAACCACTTGTACTCAACAAACAAAAATCTTTTGGTTGCTTCAGAATATTGATTATCGTTGTTGATATGGTGTCTATTTTTTTTACGCTTATAATTCATGGACGAGCATCTCTTCTCTTTACCACTTCCAAAATCATGAAATTAAGAGAAAAAAAGCAATTGATATTGTCATCATGGTTATCATTTGTTTGTTTGTTTGTTTTCTTTTTACAGTGATCTGATTTACTATAGAAAATCAGGAAGGGCTTCTCTGTTTTCCAAGGCAACTTCTATTCTAATGGCAGCCACAAGGGGGCGATAGTTTACCATCTCCTGTGTTCAGTTGTTCACTGTAGATCAGTCATCACATACTGTTCCTGTCTCTCTCTCTATCTTTTTCTCCACAGATAGGTTTTAGTTTTTGTCACAACAGTATGAATTGACATTATAGTGAAAGTTACACTCTGCATGTTTAGGGTCTGTGTGTCTCCTGCTCTCTGTAGATCTGAACATATAATCTGTCCCTTTCTCAAAATTTGTGATACACAATATAACCTCATATTTGTTTTCTTTTATATTTTTCTTATTCCTCAAGATTTTCAGACGTATAAATAAGCCAATCTTTGTATTTTCCAAATTTCTCATATTAAGGTGGTAATAAATAGGTGTTAAAACAAACTGATGCTAGTCGTTGTGATTTATTTGCTTTACAGTGTTTGACTGAGCCACTGATTTGCCACAGTGACTTTCTAAAACAAAGGTTGGGTGTGAGTAAGTGCAGTGTGCTGCAGTGTTCAGTGTATAAGAAGCAGACTGCCACATGGGAAACTAAACAATGAATGACACTAGACACACTCCAGCCAATAGTTTTTTTAATGAAATAAATAACCATCAATCTGTTTGTCACATTAAAGCATAAGACAGTCAATAAAGAGGAGAAAATTTACCCAGTCATTAAGATATTAGCAGAAGCATATAGTAAGGCCACACCCAGGATACTGTCAGTCCTGTACTGCTGTCTGGTGGAATCCAGACATGAGTCGGCATATGTAAAAACCAAATGGGTAGAAGAGCTGAATGACAGAATCCCAGAAGGTGTGTGCTATGACATGGACATTTCACCTGAACACTACAAAATCACAGGGGTGGAGAGAATTCATTTGGAAGAACAAACAAAGATTCAGCAAACATCCTGTATACTATAACCAAACCACCCACACATTTTCTGGAGTAGCATGAAAAAAACAGCCTTTCTGGGATGGTATATATTCTGTTCTTTGTGAGGTCTTGGGTTACAAAATCCCATGAACATGTCTTGTACTGTACTAAGGACATATGGAGGGAACTATGCACAAGAGAGACCGATATTTGGTCAAGATCCTCCTTGCTGCCAGAAAGAACGCAATCACAAAGAACTGTCTGAAGAAGGATGCTCCAAACCACAAAGAATGGCGGACCATTTTATCCATACAGGATATGGGTGAAGGACAATTTAAAAAAGACTGGGGAAAATGGTTAGCCTATATAACAAAAAGACAACGATACAGCCAATAACACTGTTTGGGTAGAAGTTGGACTCAACTCCAGCAGGCTCTGTTCATCTTTAATTATGTTCTTGAAGTTTTTTTGTTTTAAGTACAGAATATAATTAAGTATTTTCTGCTGAAAATCCTTAATTTCCAAAATTTCCCACCTACATGAGGTAATCCCAGAAACACCTTTAAAAAGCTATGTAGTAAAGGCAGGAAAGAAAAGAGAAACCATAGGATGAGGCAAACCACAACTAGGACAATTTAGTTTAATTGTTAAAAAAGCATGCTTATTGTCCTTAAGCTTTTTACCCTGGAATATGATTTCACAGAGGAGAAACAAAGTGGTTTAGTAGTTTGTTTGGGAATTCAGACCTGACGCATATAAATCTACTAGATGCTACTGGAGTTTTATTTTCAACATTTACTGATCAAGGACTCAAAAGCAGAAATACGTGGCTGAACAAATACGTGGCTGAACAAAAATCTGGACATGTTATGGGGCCTGTTTCTATGTAAGAATGCACTGCATCTATGTGGACAAATCAATAAAACATTAAAAAAAAATCTTTTTTTAAAAAAGCACAAGATAGTTGGAGTGCACCAATTTTAAAATTTTGGGCCGATATATATAAAACACACACACACACACACACACACACAGCCTATCTATCTATCTATCTATCTATCTATCTATCTATCTATATATATATATATATATATATACAGTCTTCTGTTGAAAATTCTCCTCAAGATTGGCATCTCCAAACAAGCAGCCACTTGGTTTACAGATTATTTGGCAAGTAGAACTCAATGTATTCAGATGGCTGGAGTTAGTTCCACCTTTCTTGAGGTCACAAAAGGTATACCTCAAGGCTCAGTCTTAGGACCCATTTTGTTCATGATTTATAGTAATGATCTGTGTGCAAACTTGTCAAATGCCTCATGTCATCTTTATGTGGATGATACTGTAATTTATTGCTGTTCACACTCGATTGCACAGGCATTTGAATTAATGCAGTCCACTTTTGATGTAGTGCAGACTTGTCTTAAACAACTGAAACTGGTTTTAAATGCTGAAAAATCCAAAGTAATGCTCTTTTCTAATTCATCTGTTCTCCCGGAGAATATTCCCTCAGTTAGAACTGCTCAAGGTAAAGCTTTTGAGCTAGTCACCAGTTACAAATACCTGGGCTTAATTATTGATGGGGAGCTTTCATTTAAAGCTCACATTAGAAATTTGGTCACCAAATTAAGGGTGAAACTTGGTTTCTTTTCCAGAAATAAGTCATGTTTTTCCCTCAGAACTCAGAAGTTTCTGATATCGGCTACTTTTCTGCCTGTACTTGATTATGGCGATGTTGTGTATGTGAACCAGCCTTCTTCAGGCTTTGATTCTGGTCTACCATTGTGCTCTGAGGTTTATTACTGGTTGCAGCTGCCTCACCCACCACTGTGAATTTCAATTTTCAATTTCAATATCTTTATTTTAAACTTGAAGATGTTACAAAAAACACCAACATAGGACCGCACAAGTAAGTGCTAAGAAACAAATAAAAGACAATACTGAATATTGTATTCGACAAGTCTTAACATGTTCGAAAGGGAGTAGGAGGAAGTACAAAACTTATATAGTCCTACCCAGGGCAGGAATTTCACAAGGGCCACGAGGGCCATGGCCCTCCCAATTTGGCCCTGTGCCCTTGAAAAAAATATCTGCCCAAAGGCCACAGTGGCCTTGATGCCCCGCCCACACTGCCCCAGGTGATTTTGCCTCTTTCCTGTTGACACGGCTTTGACGCCTGCATCTATTGAGAAAAAAATAATGCAATGACATTCTGGAGTCTTATTGGGCAACATCAAATGAGACGATGAATCACCAGTGGTGGGTTTGATTCGAGCCTGGCATGAACCGCTCAGATGGGCAATAATGACAGTTTGACATCAATTTATCACCGGCCAACCAGGAGACGTCATCAAACGCCCGGGCAGGGATTGGTACAGAGACCCTGTATTAATCAGCCCAAGGCACGTTTAATAAACACCGTAATAATAGTAAGCCCCGCAATTATCGGCGTCACTTTTTAAAGTTTCCATTTCATCATCATTCTGCAGCCTCTCTCCTATGGGGTGCCGTTTGTAAAGTGGCTCACGCTGAAAATAACATCAACATTTTGCCACATTTAGCTTCAAACAATGTTTAAAAAAGTGCTGTGAATTTTTTAACATCACCCTTTACCACATTTACAGCAATATTTGTTAACTTAGAAATATATTAAATAGTTAAATCTAAATATTAAATGTGGCACCTAAATGTTAAATGTTAAATCTAAATATTAAATCTAAATCTAAATACTAAATCTAAATGTTAAATCTAAATGCTAGATATAAATATAAATCTAAATGTTAAATATAAATGCTAAATATAAATCTAAATGTTAAATCTAAATATTAAATATAAATATAAATGTTAAATCTAAATGCTAAATATAAATATAAATGTTAAATCTAAATATTAAATATAAATATAAATATAAATGTTAAATCTAAATGCTAAATATAAATCTAAATGTTAAATGTCAAATCTAAATGTTCTGGGTGAAACTAAATATTTAGCTAATATGCAAATTCACACTGCCGGTTACCGGAAGTACCAAAATAAAAGCTCGAGATGGTCAGACTGTGTTTATAGAATCAAATAACGAATTAAAACCAATTTATGGAAATGGACACTTGAACATACATAAGCGTGATAATAACTACCTAAAATAACAAGAAACATGTATGGAGAAATTTTATTTGATGTGTACTTTGAGTTGCTCAAGCACCTGCCCTTTTGCCCTCTGTCTGGATAAGTGCTCTTTTTGCAAGACATGTTTTTTTTCCATTTCTTTTAATTATTCTCTATTTAGGTTTTTAAATTTGGCCCAGGGCATGTATTCTTGGCTAGAAGTGTGTTGTTTGCCTGAAAACTGCATTTTAGTAGAGCCCTTGCCCCTCCCTTTCTCTTGTGGCAGCCACATGCAAATTGTGCATCCTGCAGAGCAGCATCACGTCTCCCTCATTTGCCGTCATTGACAGCCAGGTAACAATAGTGTTTGCCCTGAGCCTCAGTATTGTTTGTCACTGTTGTGAATTCAATCCACTATACAACATCTCAATGCAGCCAGTCTAATTAAGGCAATATCCCACCATTAACAACAAGTAAGCTGCAAGTCTGCATTTGTCTCTAGTAGGTTAGACTACTGTAACGGCCTGCTCACTGGCCTCTCCAAACGGGCCGTAAGACAGCTGCAGTACATCCAGAATGCTGCTGCTCGGGTCCTGACCAGAACCAGGAAGTACGAGCACATTAGTCCTGTGCTCAGGTCTCTACACTGGCTTCCTGTGGCTCAGAGAATAGACTTTAAAGCAGCTCTGCTTGTGTACAAGTCTCTCCACGGCCTAGCACCAAAGTACATCTCTGACATGTTAGTGCCATATGAACCATCTCGGACTCTGAGGACCTCAGGGACCGGCCTCCTGCTGGTGCCCAGAGTCAGGACTAAACATGGGGAATCAGGGTTCCAGTTTTATGCAGCTAAAATCTGGAACAGTCTTTCTGAAGATGTGAGACAGGCCTCTACTCTGACAATGTTCAAATCTAGGCTCAAAACAGCTCTATTTCACTGTGCATATGACTGAAAGGATCTTACTTGCACTCTTCTCTTTTAAAGTTCATTTTATAATGATTATTTATGTTTTTATTTTGTATTGTGATTTTAATGCATTTTCTTCTTCTGTAAAGCACTTTGAATTACTTTGTGTACGAATTGTGCTCTACAAATAAACTTGCCTTGCCTTGCCTTGCCTTGCCTAAGCTAGACTGGTGTAAAATCACACTGTCTCCCTCCAAGATTCAGGTTCACCAACTGCCCGGTGTGAGCAGGGACAGACACTGAATTGCTTCCCCAATTCCATATGTCATTTTGAACCAAAACTCAACCTAAAACAAAGTTTATGTCTGCCACATCATATCTCCGATAAGTAATTTAAACAAAAATGACATGAAGTTTGGGGCTGCGGTGTGTATAGAGTGCACAGGAGAAGGGGAGGAGTGCGGGGTTGCACGTTTCTGTTCTCTGGGTTTCTTAAACAATATATAGGGCTTATTTATAAGATAATTACAAGAATTAGCATGTGACTTTCTGAAAGAAAGGGGAAGTAGAGAATGAGGAGAGGAGAGCAACAAAAAGGAGTGGAGAATAAAGAGAGAAGAGAAGATGTATTTGGTTTTTAAGTCCCTTTATTAAATCATTTCAGCAATAACTGAAAACTGTTGAGATCAAAACATCACAAAAAAAAAGAAAAACAAAACAAACAAACAAACAAAAGAAGACAAAAGCTGCTCCTGAAATAAACAGTCCACCAGACACAGATAATGGTAACCAACTAATCAGAAATTATACACCAGCGCTCCATCCCATGTCACAGAGCACAGGATACCCCCAACAGTCCATCTTTCTTTAAGTCCACTGTTTGACATTACACATGTTCCATTTAAAGAGTCCCTCTAAGACTGACACCAGCTCCACACTACTGGCACCTTGAGTCCGGCTCCTGCGAATCACCCAGATAGACAACTTGGCAGAGCCCAGCAGAAAGTTCATCAATGTGTGGACTTCTTTGTTTTTGGCACTGTATTTCAGACCATATATGAACAGTGGAAATGAAAAGGGCTCCCCTAGACCATGCAACCACCTCCTTAAGAGGCCAAAGATCTGTGACAGCCGAGGACACTCAACAAACAAATGAAAAAGAGTCTCAGTATGCACACAGAAAATACACCCCCTCCTCTAGCTCTGGATCAAGATGTGCTCTGTATCTGTTCGTAGCTATTGCCCCATGTATGACCTTCCACTGGAGGTCACCTGTATGCTTCTCCAAGGGCATCTTGTACAGGGACCGCCAGCTGCTTTTCAAGGAAATGTCTGGGCCAAAGAACTCAGCCCACCTCGACTCCTTCAGCCCTGCCAGAGGGCGCAGGTTCAAAACCGTAATGCAGACTTCAGGCGAGGGGTGTGGAAGGAAAGCAGCTGACCCCCACCCTCCTGCCACTCCCCGACAGCCGGGGAGATGGAGAGAGAGGGGGAAATTTGCTCACACTTATCATTCCATTGGTCAGACAGAGCACAGTTTTCTGCAAACACTCTCAGTGGCTGTGGCAGGGCAGCACAGACTTCCTCCACCACTTTGTTGATGAGCCTGACAGAGCTGATGTTGCTTTTTTCCATCAGGGCTTCCACAGATGTGGCCATCATCTTCATACGGTGACCCAATTTGGTGCAGCCAGTCAGTCATAGTCATAGCCACATGCACATAGGTGCATTTGTGCTCCGTACAGTCTTAAAAATCTGCCAAGCCTGCAACACAGAGCTATAAAATGGTGTTGCATCTGTAAAGTCCACGTCCTCTGGTTCTAGGAGGAAAAGCTACTTGTTGTAGCCCAACCATCCTGTTCTCCTCAGCAGTAGGCGAGCTGTGTCACACCAGCTGGGGCCACAGCTGTAAGTCAGTCTCTGAGCAGTTCTCAGTCTGAAGGAAGCAACTTGGGACTGGATGTCAACCAGTCCCTGTTCTCCTTCAGCCACAGGCAGGTAAACAGCAGCTGATTGGATCCAGTGCTTGCTCGACCAGAAGAAGTTGAGCATGTCTGTCTAGATGCCCTCTATCAGAGGCCTTGGAGGCATCAGAGTGACGAGTCTGTGAGTCGAGGTGACCAGAACTCTTCCTCTTCATGACAGCTGGGGTAACAACCATTTCTACTTAAGACTACCGAGGCGAGCACACACTTTCCCCTTCACTCCCTCTCAGCTGTTTCTTTGAAACCCTTCAGAGCCCAGAAACATCCCCAGAACTTTTAGTCCCTCTTTTCCCCACCTAAGTCCTCCAGGTAGACTGGGCACTGCCTGATCACTCCACTGTCCCACAAGCAAGACTTCACTCTTAGCCCAGTTTACCCTTGCAGATGAGGCCTTTTCATAGGTACAAAGAAGAAGAAGGAACTTGGGGCATCCATGTCCTTCAGCTAGAGGAAGTATGATGGGATCAAACCTATCTAGTCTAGCT
Source organism: Epinephelus awoara (assembly GCA_035609425.1). Taxonomy (NCBI): domain Eukaryota; kingdom Metazoa; phylum Chordata; class Actinopteri; order Perciformes; family Serranidae; genus Epinephelus; species Epinephelus awoara. Next base: position 4,508,417 of record CM069304.1, on the reverse strand, counting down.
GCATTGACCCTGTTGTTTCTGATCCTTATCCATGTGTACTGTAGGGTATGTGGGTGTTTAGGTCTCCAGGTATCAAACAGATCTAGGTAAGTAATGGTTTGTTTTAGACATTGAGAGGACTGTAGGTGTGGTTATCCATGAAGTCAACAGTACTGTTGAAATCACCACCAAGAATGACGTGGTCCTGATTGTAGTTCCTGAGTTCAGACTGTATTTTTGTAGAAAAAAAAAAAAAAAAAAATTATATTGTTAATATGAATATTAACAAAACAAAATACTGAGCTGTCAATCTCTGCCCTGACAGTCAGCAGCCTACCTCTGACCACCTTGCTAACAGAGAGAATGACAGAGAGATGCTTTGGCAGTCGCTCTGAGGAGGATGCCTACCTCTGCACTGACACTTGTGCTATGACTCAGGACATGTGGACTCTGCCACCATAAACCCCAGTCTACCTCATCTGCCTGGTCACTATGAGTTTCCTGCAAGAACAGCATATCTATCTTTTTTTGAGAAACAATCTCATTGATTAGAGCACTTTTATGTCTGTCTCTCCCACCATTAATGGGAGGGCCTTCTCCACAGTCTCCTCAGGCTGACTGCAGCCTCACCTGACGAGACCATCCACAGACTCACGTACCGACTCAGCCACTGGGCCAGCCGAGGGCCCACTGGAACCACAGCAGACCTGGCCACAGAGCTGACCACGACAGTGGCGCCAGTGACCGCATCCACCCACTGCTAATGAGGACACGCAAACCATTTGTGCCCCACATCCACACACTCAAAACATTTCATTTGGCTGGAGCTGGCATAAATCATTTAGGAGACGTTGCCATCTCTGCAGGTGAGTCCAAGAACATGAACACCTGTGTCCTTGGAGGACGCCATTCCTCCCGCAAAACCTGCACAAAGAGCTGGCAGACACCAAAAACACTATTAAACAAAACTTACATTGATCATGCAGAGATCACAGTTGAAAACCACAGAAAACCCAGAAATCAGGGACAGAAACTGTTCAATTCCATGCCACTCACACATCCACCACCACCACCCACACCCACACTCACACTCATCCGGAACCGGGAGAGGAGAGGAGAGGAGAGGAGAGGAGAGGAGAGGAGAGGAGAGGAGAGGAGAGGAGAGCACACTTACTCTGATTGTTGCAACTGACCACAGGCCTACTTTGTAGTTGGAGGGTAGATTGGGTAGAAGAGCGGCGTTCTCAGTTTTGTGTAAAGATTTGTTGATTGTGTGATGGTTATTTACTCTACAGAGCACTAGAGTGTGCACAATGTCATATTTTTTTATTTGTCATTGCCTGTTATAAATAAATGATAAATGTAGAATGTGTATGTGTAGCAGCGGCTAGGTGTATATAGTATGGATCTTGAGACAGCTCATAGACACACGTTTCCCCTGTTCATTCCTATGCACAAATGTACTGTGTGTACTTAGGTTCAAGAAACCCTCTGGTGCTGTCAGATAGAGAACTTTGTGCACTTTGCACTATGTGTGTGGACATTTTTTTTGTGCTTGCAAAAATAAAATGGAGGGGATGCCCTTTTTTCCACTTTTAGCACCTGCCCTGCAAAATGTCTGTGTACGACACTGATATACAGTCTATGCAACAAACCAATGGATGACCTCACGGTAGCTATGTCCATTATTTATACAGTCTAAATTCCAGAAGGGGAGATAATTACTCAGGTGCTGCATTTCATTAAAATTTTAATGGTACTGAGGTAAAATACTTAACTTGTGTATTTCCAGTTAATGCTACACCTACTCCACCACATTGTGGAAGCCAAATTGTACTTTTTACTACGCTACATTTATTTGACAACATTAGTCGCTATTTACTTTGCAGATACAGGTTATTAATACAAAATATATGTAAACTAATATTTATGATGTATTATTGTGGAGTAAACTGCCTGTCAGTGTATAATGTAGTAAGAATCTGCTACTAGTGATGCTTACACATTAAAACATCAATAATTATAATATTTTTGGTGAATTAAGGTCAAAAGTAAATTTTGACTTTCATACTTTTGCTAAAGTAATATTTTGAATGCAGGGATATTACAGACAGAGTATTTTTACGCTGTGGTATTCATATAAGTAAAAGAGCTGATTCCTCTTCCACCACAGGTAAATTCATTGAAGCAGGGTCGAAAGGTTTCCTTCTCAGACCTCGTGTTGTGTTTTTGTTTCCCGGCATTAACCTTCCTCAAGGTCTGCCCGGTGCCGTCCATCCCCCATCACATCTGCTCCTCCCTGGGATTACAGCACAAATGTCTGTCTGAAACTCTCAGTGCTGAGGGGGAAGATTACAAGTGCACTGCACCCTCTGAGGGAGGTTGACCAATCAGAGTGCACAGACGCAGGGATTAACCAATCACACCACAGAGAGGGAGGGCAGAGGGATTAAACCAGCACAGAGTGGGATTAGGTCAGTGTTGTGTGCAGAAAAATGCTTTGAAATGTCTCTCGCTACCCGTTTACATGTCTCTAGTGCACTAGATCTGGATTTATAATCGAAATGTTGTGACATTTCACATGGTTTTAACCAGCTGTAATTTACATAGCAACAAAACATAGAATTAGAGTTTTTTTTTTATCAAGTCTTTTAGATTTATTTATCTGAAATGAAGCATTTATCACTTCACTAGCACAACTTGAATCTGATTCTAAATGACACTACCTTAAGAACTCTAGATTCGATAGATAGGTTAGATGTGTTGATAATTTTATGGTAACTGCTGTAAAATCACAAACCTACTGTCCAGTGTAGCCTTACAAAGATGGCAAAATGAGTCATAGAAATCAATAAGAGGTGGGTCAAATGTTTTGGAAAGAAAGCATTTGTTAAGTAACAGATAATCAATCGCCTTTCCTTCAACATGAACAATAAAACATTTTCACATATTTGATGTCATAGTTAAGTTTGCGTGGCAGTAATCAGGTCATGTGGGGATTACCAAACTGTCAAAGAAGTTGGGGAAATGGGTGGAGAGGCGGGGGTGGAGTCCAGTAGGGGACAGAAGAAGGGGAACTGCTGAGATGATATAGAGATGATAGAGAGATATCTTAGAGCTGGAACAATTAATGAAAACAAATGTAGTAAAAACACTTTATTAAACTGCATTGTTTTCAATGATTCAGACATTTTGGAACATGTTATTTGGGGGGAGGGAGGGAATACACACAGAACAAGTGGGATACACATGAAGCTGGTTGGAGAGATGGATAAAGATAGAAAAGATGGGAGGAAGCAAGGAGAAAGCCAGGAAAGGAAAGAGAAGGCTGAGGTGGGTGAGATGGGTGAGAGGGGAGGGGGGGGGAGAGATAATCCTAAATAATTCACTTAGGGCATTGCTGAAGGGAGGCTAAGAGGATTGGGACACTCCCAGAATCAGATAAACTAAAATAACCAAGATGGACCAGTGAGAGCCATGCAGGCCATATGACAAACATGACGGGTCCAGACCTGACCACCACGAGGCCACTTTACATCCACTGTGTCCAGACTTCATAATGACCACTGAATGTAGATCAGTTTATAACTCTAACTCTATCAGAATCAGAAAATTTCTTGACATTCACTATAGTTTGCAAACACGTCAGAGAATCTGAATGATTATCAGTGCACAAAGTGTAAAGAATAATCACTTTAATATGTCACACAACTTAAACAGAAGATCTATTTTGTCATCAAACAGATTGGTATGATAAAACTAAAGGCTAACAATGTAATACTCTACACAAATATCTCAAAAATATCTAAAAGCAACCAAATTACATATTTAAATGTAGCATAAAATTATAGTAAATAACTTAATAATAATAATCAAACCCTGAAGGAGGTGATTTACAGGATTCCAGAGCTCCTTCTTGTCAGAGCAGCTCTCCTTTCACTCTATAACAATGAAAGTTTGGAACAAAATGAAACACATGTTGTGTGTATGTGTCAGACAGTCATGTTAAATGGCCCAGCGTGTTTTTATATGCACAACTCCAGTATTTCCCTACAAACTCTTTAAAGGCTTTTGTTCTCTCATTTAACGAAGCATGAAGAAGACGGCAGATATGATTTGCGGTGAGGCAGCATTGATGACAGTCTCTGGTCTCTTCATCTTCAAGTCTTTCAGATAAAATGCATTTCTACAGAGGTCACCTTTAGAAAATAAAACAAAATCTTACAAACAAAAAACTGAAAATCAAAGTTAACAAGTCTTCTGGCAGAACTGCCTCACACTATCTCACATGGACTTGTTGACACACATGAACACCACCCTGTCCTGCTCTTTAGAGGACCTGGAACTTCCAGGAGTTTTGGTCCTTATGGTCCAGGCAGTCCATGGTGGTGAAGCCCAGTTTCCAGGCCTGCTGGTCCTTGTAGTCCAGGCAGTCAACAGAGGTGAAGCCCAGGGAGGAGGCCGTGCTGTAGCCCTGTGAAGACAGCGAGGCTGGGGACTGGCTTAGGGAGCCCCCCATTGAGGGCACAGTGATGGGACTGAGAGCGCCCACGGTGCCTGACAGCTGCGAGTGCATGGGGGACAGGTAGGCGCTGCAGTCCAGGCCGGTGAAGTAGGAGGTGGTGCTGGCGTAGCCTTGGGTGTAGGCCGACGGCTGGCCATAGCTCATAGGGTAAGGTGAGGGCCGCTGCATGCAGGGGGCCGAGGAGGAGGCCAGTGGGTCGGGCAGTGGTGAGATGGCTGGGCTCCAGATGGACACGGCAGTGTTTCCAGTGCTGGAGCTCGGGGCCAGGCTGGGGCCTGACTGGGCAGAGGAGGGGCTGTAGGAGCCAGCTGGGTTAGGGACGGGATCAGGGGCGCTGGGTTCCTGCACTGGAGAGGCCTTTTTTTTAGGTGGGCGGGGCTTGGACTGGCCACTGCTCTGCTGCTGCTGCTGACGGCACTTGGCACGGCGGTTTTTAAACCAAACCTGAAGGTGCAGAGGAAAAAATACATGTGAGGACAGGAAACAACTGCCAGACATACAAATATGTTAAGTTGTAAATAATTAGAGATGAGAAAGCACAAGGACGACTTATGTAACTGAGGTGTTACTATAAATGTTTATGCAGTAGACAGCATAAATATTCTGCTGTCCTCCCTCTGTAGAAGAAGTTTGTTGCCTTAAAGGTTCTTCAGATGTCTCACTATAAGTAACCCACAAACAGTTAACAGTATGGCCTCCATCTTGGCTGTAGCCTACTTCTCCAGTACCTGCACACGTGACTCGGGCAGGTTGATCTTGAGGGCCACCTCCTCCCTCATGAAGATGTCTGGGTAGCGGGTCTTAGAGAACAATGCCTCCAGGATGTCCAGCTGTGTACGGGTGAAGGTGGTGCGCTCTCTACGCTGTTTCCGGGGAGTGGCTGCAAGACCCAACACCCAAGAGACACAGAGAGGGATTATTATTCTGGCAGAATTATGAGCACAACTCCGTCTCTTATTTTAAAGGGAAAAAATGACAGATACATGAGTGATTATTTGGGTATTTTTGGTGTTTACCAGCTATGTGAGTAAGGACAACAAACAAATATTAAAGAAAACTACAGTACATTTTGATACTGTTTATAATCCTGATTTGTTTTTGACAGGCAGTTCATGACCAATATGAAGACAAAGTGCATTGCTCATTACATAGTCACTGGTTCTTTGAAGCATTTCAGTTTTCCCTGAGAAGGTCAAACAGTTTCATTTTATTACTTTAACTATAGTTTGTACATTCAAAGTCACATCTATCAGTCCTTCATGGTACACAGCCAAATGCTGGTATATTTGTTTCAAAGCAAATATAGTAAAGAATTAGTAAATGTATGGGAAGTCAGGGGAATTTGGCATTTGGCACATTAAGTGTCTCCATCTACAGTCGATCTATAATTATTTGAGTGTCAATGACGTGAGAACATTTGACAACCCTTAACTTAAAAATTGAGAAACATACAACAACAACAAAAAAAGAGTGTCAGATCTTGTTTGATTTCTGACAGACACTGAACTCAGGAATGCGCAAAGATTATCTGCAATTCAGTGGTTTCAAATGGTTCGATGTATCTGCGCATTATCTGTATTAAAACATTGTATCTACGGCAGCAGAGTGATGTAGGAATTAAAAGACTGATTTTAATGAAATCATCAACCTCTCATAACATAAGTTACATTACATATTTCTTTGTCTTACATCGACGTAGTAATGACGGATTTATGGTGGGGAGCATTTTACCATCATTAATATTCAACTTTTTTCCAATATAGGCCCGTACGAAACAATTGCTTACTCTCTTTAATTCATTGTCGTTCGTCACAGCTTTACGCACAGCCTGCGCGTCTTTACGCACCATTATAGGAAGGACATATGCTAAATTACTACAACAGCAGAAGACAAAGAGGCAAAAGTAAAACAAAAGAAAAGTTTTTAAACTGAAAGTTTGTACTTACATGGATAAGCGACAGTTGTGTGTAGCACGTCCATTCCGGGGCCAGGCAAATTTAACCCGTTCATGGTGTAATGGGGTTGCTTTATGTAGGACATCATCCTTACAGCAGGCTTTTAAGTCCTGTCGCTGACTTGTATATCGGACACGCAACACAACAACCGAGGGCCCCTCCGCTGGGGCAACAAGTCACTGCGTCGGATCCAACCAACCCGCTGCGGAAACAAGCGGGACCTCAAAGTATCTTTTTTTCTACCTGCAGTTTCAGCTTTTACTGTCAGTCAGCTCAGCAGCAGAGAAACACCAGAGCGCACTGAGCATCCGAACTGTTTCTGCAAGACAGATTTCACACAGTTAAGTCATCACACAGGTGAAGTGGCCGCCGGATGCCTTTGCGCCTCGGTGAGGTGGCTCCACTGAGTTTCCTTACCGGCACACGTTGCTAATTAGAGGGAGCAAGTGGCTTCAGCAAACCCCTCCCACCACACACACACACACACACACACACACACACACACACACACACACACACACACACACACACACACACACACACACACACACACACACACACACACACACGATGTAAACTATCCAAAGCAACAAGCTACATAATAAGACACCCTATACTAACACAAAGTTTATTCTCATACATTCTTTGAATTCTTTGACCCTGGTTTTACTCATGTGGATTTAATACACGAGTACAAGCTTAAAAAGAAAGTGGTTCAGGGATTGTTATCATTATTATTATCATTATTGTTATTAGTAACAACAACAACAACAACAATAATAATAGTAATAATAATAATACTAACAATATTAACAACAACAACAACAACAACAATAACAACAGGGTGAAGTCAGGTAACCTCGGACATCACGTAAAATAAGGTTTTACATGTTGGGCTCTATTAGTACTAGCTGTTGATACAAATGTGCTTTACAATCATTTTGATTGGTCTGAGATAAGTGGGAGGGACACACCAAAGATTAAAAAAATCACTGTTCCCAGAACTTCCAAGAAAAGCCATGTGAAATATTGATTTTCTCATTTTGGAAATAAGTGTTCTGTCACTAAAGAACTAAAGACATATTTTTTTTTAAAAAAAAGGTAGGATGTTGCATTTTATTAAATGTTCCACTTTTAGTCAAAATATGTTCAATTTTACATTTTAGTTTTTATGGGAAAGGGTTTTGAGTAAGTACTTGATGCATTCAGGTAAAATGGGACAAAAAAAAATCTAAAATGGGACATTTCACTGAAGTGAAACCAGCATGTTTTTAGGCTCCTAGGCAGTGCCATGCACAGACATTTTACAGAGCAGCCGCTAAAGTGGGAAAAAGGGCATCAATTCCTCAAATGCTGTCTCTGAGGTCTCTATCTGCCAGCACCAGAGGGTTTCTTCATCTTGAGACCTAAGTACACACAGTACATTTGTGCACAGTAATTAGCAGACAATGTCTATCCATCTTACTTATGAGGTATCTATACTGTATACACCTAGCAGCTGCTACACATACACATTCACTTTCTACAATTATCATTTGTTTTTAACAGGCAACAACAAAGACAACAATGCCACATTGTGCAGGCTTTAGTGATCTATAAAGTAAATGACCATCACAATCAACAAATCTTTACACAAAATTGAAAAAGGCTCTGAATAAATAAAATAACAAACCATCCAATCTACTCTCCAAACTTCAAAGTAGGCCTGTGTTCAGTTGCAACAATCTGACTAAGTGCGTTCTCCTCTCCAAAAAAATGTTCTTCTCCTCTCCTCATTTTCTTCTCCTCCTTTCTTTCAGAAACAGTCACATGCTATTTTTTATAATTATTTCATAAAAAAATCATTAAATTTTGTTTAAGAAACCCAGACAACAGAAATGTGAAGCTCTGCACTCCTCTTCTCCTCTGTGCTCTTTATGCAGCGCAGCCTCAAACTGCATGTCATTTTTGTTTAAAGTAATTACCAGAGACACAATGTGGGAGGCATAAATGTTATTTCAGGTCGAATTTTGGTTTAAAAAGACGTGCAAGAGTGGGTAAGCAATTTGGCGTCAGTCTCTGCTGGCACTGGGCAATTGGTGAACCCCACCCTAGTTAAAAGGGGATGGTTTGGTTTTACGCCAGGCTGGCTTAGTTGTTGTTAATGGCGGGTTATTGCCTAAATTAGTCTGGCTTTATTGAGATGTTTTAATAGTGGTTTAATTTCACAACAGTGACAAACAATGCTGAGGTTAAGGACCAACACTGTTGTCACCTGGCTGTCCATGACGGCAGATAGAGCAGACACAGTGTTGCCTACAGCTCTGCAGGGCGCTCGAATTGTGTGCGGCTGCCACAAGGGAAGTGTAAGAGGGAGGAGCGGGGGCTCCACTCAAATGCAGTTGGTGGGCATACAACAGACTTTTAACTAAGAATTCATGCCATGGGCCAAAACTTAAATATAAGATTATTAAAAAGAAAAAGAAAAAACTATCACTTATCCAGACAGAGGGCAAAAGGGCAGGTGCTTAAGCATTATCTGGGGTCTATCTGTGCATGTGCCTGCTCTCAGGTGCCATAAAATCTATTGTGTGCCATCCTGTGTTGTCACAGACATTTTTAGTATTTTTGTCACTTTGTCAATTAGTCCAGAATTAGCCATAATTGTTAGACATATGCAAGTCTATTGTAGACAATGTGGCAATAAGGAAACAGACAGCAAAAAATCCTTTTTAATGAATAGCCACAGGTTACATGAATGAATTAAAGAATTTGAAAGTCTCCAAAATAAAATCAAATATGCTTCTTTTGTAATATAACTGCTTGAGTGAAAAGAAACAAATTACAGTGTTTAGGAATATGCAAAATTGGTTTCAGTTACAATTTTGTCCTCCTTCAAAGCCTTCTTCATTCTCTTTTAACCCTAACCTGCTGCACATCTGCCCCAGTTCATACATTCACACATAATTGACAGATTACGTTTATCTCCAAAACAGCTGCAACACACACACACACACACACACACACACACACACACACACACACACACACACACACACACACACGCACGCACGCACGCACACACACACACACACACACACACACACACACACACACACACACACACACACACACACACACACAAAACCGACAAAGCTCATTTGATTTATCATAATATGCTTTATCTGAAAAGTAAGTATCTTATCTCCAGATAAAGGGAGGAAAGACAGAGCAATCCGTTCAGTGGTGGCGCAGGAATCGAGGCTGGAGGGAACTATAGCTGTACAAAGGGTGAAAAGGATAGTTAGATAAGTGGACTGGGAAAAAGACAAGACAAGAAAACTACAGAAGATGGAGAACATGGTGACGAGAATTTAAGATGGAGGGAGGGCAGCGTTGACAGAGGACTCAGAGCACGCAGACAGCTGGCACCTAATGGACACCTACAAATGGACACGTTTTAACATAGACATGGATAAATAAAATCATTGGATTCCTGGTTTCCCACTTTGTTTTTGTGGACTTCAGTGTAGTGCAAGTGAGAGAACACTGCTCAGTAATGAGTCTCAGATACATACACATGTGCATGTGCTGGGACTCAAAGGGAACTCTGTACATGTATATGTACATGTACATGCATAGTTTAGCACATTATAGTTTTATATCATGTTCTAAAAGCTCATTATTAAAAATTAAAACACTTTTTTTTACTTTTTTTCTTATAATGTTGAGTTTTTATTTATAAATAACCTTTTTATTCAAGACATGAGGTCATCACGACAATCTATTATATTGAAATATTGGTGAATTATTGATATGAGGCATTGAAATCACTGCTCAAAATTTGGCTCCTAATGTGGGATTTTTAAAAGTTGAGTTTTTTTTTTTGCTTTGTTTTATTTGGTTAAAAAAACATCATATATGCTATATGAACACTGTTCAGATGATAATGATGATGGCATTTCAGTCTTCATCCAACAGTGGAACCGCTTCGCAGCTACAACAGCAAATAGGGAAGTAGGGAAGATGAATGATCTGGTATAATCCCTGCCCGACTGCCCTTCCCCCCTAAAGCTGAACTCACAGAGATACACTCAGGATGATGCAAGCAAGCGTTTTTATTTTAAGACTGAAGTTTGTTTTTAACATTCTGCAGGCCAACTGAGGTCTGGAAACTCAGGAAAATGGAAATAAGACAACAGGTGAATGTAAGTCAGGTGTAGGAAAAGAGCAGGGGCTGCAGGTACACAGAGGAAGGGAAGGGGAAGTGAGAGGGATGGAGGAGAAGCAGGTGAAGGGGCAGCGTGTGGGGGAGGCTGCGGTTGTCGTCCCCACTGACACACTGCTGCAGTTAATCCAGATTAGAGTGTCTAAAACAGGTCGGCTAAATCTGCAGGCCAGCCAGCAATACAGAGGCTGCTGTCAGCCCCAATCATTCACTCTGCAGACACACACACACACACACACACACACACACACACACACACACACACACACACACACACACACACACACACACACACACACACGCACACACACTGTAAAGATCTTCTCTGTGCAAACTAGGTGCCACCAGCAGCTCAGCACAGACAGCCACTAACTGGCCCAACCTCCAGTCCAGTTAGGACTCACACCAGTTGGAACTCCATACTGTCAGACTGGGCACACACACACACAGGCACAGGCATACACATTACTTAGCACCGTATTTAACAGTTATTTGCATTGTGGTGTCGAAATCATGAGACAGTCCACATGGGAGACTGAATGAATGAATGTGACTCTGTGGGTAGAAGATGCTATGTTAAAACATTACTCAGGTGCATATGTACATTGACAAGGTCTTCCTGTCTTGTAATTGTTCCTGCTGTTAACATTGGTTTAGGACAACCCTGCTTGAGGAAATATAAGTACATCTCCAACTAGAATTAACGCCCCAGGGTTGTATGCCTCTGCCCACCAGTCAAGTTTCTCTCAGTTTACATCCATGTCTTTGAAAACAGATCGCCCCCCAGACAGCACAGAAAATCTATATAATCAGCACAGTTTCAAGGTGGGCACCCAAGATTAAGGTCGCCAATTCGGTATCTGACCAAATGACTCCCATTGATTTATGACATTTAAAAACCACCAGAAAATTGTTTAATACAGAACATTATGATGTTACAGTGAAGTTGACCTTTAATTGTTTGTATATAGAATGTCATCACTTCATTATTTTATTTTATTAGACATTTCTGTGAAGTTTTATCATAATTAGCACACAAATTGTTGAGTTATGGTGAAAAACATATTTTGTGAGGTCACGCTGACCTTGACCTTTGACCTTCAACCACAAAATTCTAATCAGTTTATTCCCCAGACCAAGTGGACATTTGTGTGAAATAGAAATAGAAATTCCTATAAGTCACAGTGACTTTGGACCAACAAAATCTGATCAGTTCACTTTCAAGTCCAAGTGAATGTTTGTGCCAAATTTGAAGAAATTCCCTCACGATATTCTTATAGTTTAACGCTGACAAGAATGAGACACATAGACTAGACCTTTGACCTATGACCGCCAAAATGTAATCAGTTCATTGCTGATTTCGAGTGAATGTTTGTGCCAAATTTGAAGAAATTTCCCTCAAGGCGTTCTTGAGATATCACATTCACAAGAATGAGAGAGACAAGGTCAAACCCAGCAAAACCACCAAAAAATAATCAGTTCATCATCGAGCCCAGGTGACATTTGGGTCAAATTTTAAGAGACTACAAAAACCTAAATAAGTTGGCATTAGGCTCGAGGGAGATTGCCAAAGAACTAAATGTTTCTAGTAAGTATTGTGTGGAAATCTGATGTAACACGTGTGTGCAGAGCCATCTTAACTTAATGTTAGGCCCTGGGGCTCAGAGGTTTTGTAGGCCCCCTATCCCCTCGAGTCTCATTATAAAAAAGTGTAATATCTAGGTAATCTGCATCACAAAATGCATTCGTTTCTTTCGGGACATACAACAGTGAGTTTTCCCTCTTTGAGCCAGAAAACAGTCTCCGACTGCCTGGTTCGCAGCCTGGTCCTCTCTCTGGGTTTCGTGTGTAACTCCCTCCTCCTCCCCTCCACTGTGGGTGGTCCCCTGCTTCTCTCCAGCTAGATCCACTGGCGCGGCCCGTGCCTCCTCTGCTCCCTCCGGTGTGTGAGTTAGCAAGCTTCCACCGGTGGGTCCATCTTCAGCAGCAGCTGGTTTAAAAAATCCCATGAGCTTTTGGATGCTCTTCAGTAATTCTTTTTCCCGAAACTCTTTCTCATTAAGCTTTTTTCTTTTCTGGGCACCGCTCTCAAACTTCTTCCCCGACATTTTGCAACTGTCACTCAATCATAGAGGGACAAACCCCAAAACTAGCTATAAACATTCTGATAGGTGGCCATAGGCTATGGGGCCCACGTGAGTCACTTGTAATTTGGATCAATCAGCAGCCACGTAACGTGCGTATACAGTAATGGACAGAAAACCTGACAAGTTACAAAACAATATGACTTTTTCAGCTCATCATGACCCCAAAATGATAGGCCCCTGAACTTGGTAGGTCCCTGGGCTTCAGCCCAGGTAAGACCGTGCATTAAAGAGACCTTGCGTGTGTGTAGTAAAGTGTGTTAATCAGACGCTCGCTGATTGATGTAAACCCTTAGCGTCCAAAACTGACACTAGAGGGGTACCAAGAGCATCATAGTTTGACCCGTAGGGGCACTGACTGTTTGACCAGTTGTGAGTGAGTATGGAGTGTTCTGAAAGCCCTTTGGGATGTCATCAGAAGGAAGCTGGCCAACCTGCTGAGGGAAGAGCACATCCAGGAGTTAAGGAAAAGAAATGAGAAAAAAAAAAGTGAGAGAAGGAGAGGGCAGACTTCTTCAGGAATGCTTTCTGTTTTGCATGTGGGCTCCTTGGGGAGAAGACAGACAGAACACTGGCTTTTCTAAAGAACATCTGGAGAGACAAATCTATGTTCAATATAGCAACCCCACAAGACAAAGGCTTCTGGTCCCACCAGGTTATTTGCCTAGGCATGCAGAACCATTAGCCCGTTTTGACATGTCATTGTCAAAACGGGTGATTGTGAGGCGGTTAAGATCAGCATTAGCACTGGGGCCAAAAGGAATACCATACAAACTGTATAACCCTAATGAGAACTGCTTGGACCTGATCATTCAGTCAGAGTATTTAATCTCCAGAGCAGAACAAGGTCATCAGCCCATTCTGGAAGATTTCCCATTCAGTCATGGTGAGAAAGATAACTGCCCACTTAATAAAGAATGGCTATACTGATACCATACGCCAGAAAGCCAGAGTCTCAGGTTTACTGGGCTATGTGAAGCATGCCACCATGATTTGAGAACAGATCCAGAGTGCAAAGAGTAAGAAGAAAGATCTGCATGTTGTCTGGCTAGATCAAACCATCACATATGGGTCAGTGCAACATCAGCTTATTGCCTGTACCCTAGACTTCTCCTACATCCCAGACAACATCAAGGCCATGGTGATGAGCTACTTCAAGGACCTGCACATGTGCTTCACACTGCAAAAGTGGGAATTGCAATAATATTGATAATAATGATAATGATGATAATAATACATTCTATTTATAGTGCGCAGTACTCAAAGATGCTTTACATTAGTTAAAAACAATCACAAAATGTACTACAATAAAATACACGCAACATCATTCACACATTAAAAGCTGTTCTGAAAAGATATGTTTTGAGTAGTGATTTGAACTGGGACTGGTCAGTGCAATCTCAAGTGTGTTTGGGGAGAGTGTTCCAGAGGGAGGAGGCAGCTATGGAGAAGGCTCTGTTACCCCAGGTTCAGTCCTCGGTCCTAAGTGGTGGAGTCAAGAGGTTGGCATCAGAGAAGCGGAGGCTGTGGGAAGGAGTGTGGCGGTGGAGAAGGTCAGTGACACAGGAGGGGGCCTGGTTATGGAGGGCTTCATAAGTGAGGACAGGGACTTTGAAATGGATGCACTGTGGGACAGGGAGCCAGTGGAGGTTCTGGAGGACTGGGGTGATGTAATTGCAGGATTGGGAATAAGTGAGAAGGCAGGCAGCAGAATTCTGGAGGTATCGGAGACTATTTAGGAGTTTGGATGGTGTACCACAAAGAATGCTGTTTCTGTGTTTCTGAGTTTCAGTGGAGATGGATGTGGTGGAGATGTAGAGCTGGATGTCATCAGCATAGCAGTGGAAGTTGAAACCATGGCTGCAAATGATGTTGCCAAGGGGGAGAATGTAAAGGATGAATAGGAGGGGACCAAGCGCCGAACCCTGGGGGACGCCTTGGGACAGAGGAGCAAGGGAGGAGGTACAGTTGTTAATATTGATGAACAGTTGTCGGTTTGTGAGGTATGTCTTTAACCAAGAGAGGGCAGTACTGATGATGCTGAGGGGAGAGTGAGAATTGTGTGGTTAATTGTGTCCAAGGCTGCTGTAAGGTCAAGAAGGATAAGAATTGTTAGAGGAGAGGTGGGCTTTAAGTTGAGAGGCTACAGCACGTTCTAGTATTTTTGACAGAAAGGGGAGATTTGAGATGGGTCAGAAATTACTCATGTTGTCAGGATCCAATCCAGGTTTTTTGAGGATAGGGGTGACAGCAGCCAGTTTGAGCAGTTGAGGGACTGAACCGGAGCTGAGGAATGAGTTGATTATTTCTGTGTCATTGGTGTAATATCTAGCTTACTTTTAATTCAAGTGTAACTAATTGGCAATTTAAGCATTTCCATGCAGTTTGCAGATACATTTATGCCAGCAGTTGCATCACGTTAGGAGTTTGCTTTATTGCCTAGGCCTCCACTCCTGCAATGTGAAGGTTGCGTTTACAAGCCTCAATACCTCCACTAGTGTTGTCTCTTAGTGTCTCCACTTTCCTCATCTCTACGTTTTTGTCTCTAAAGCCCAGTTCAGGCCAAAGATAAGTGAGGAGATGAAACCATTATAGAACAGTGCAGAGAAAAATTTGCAGCGGTGTGAGCTGGCCGGGTTGAGCTCAACTCAACTCAAAGACCCAATTAAGCCCAGCATCTACAAAATCACTGCCAGCCTGTCAGTCCTAGCAGCTGACTGTTTCCAGCAGCTTACCTCTTTGTTGGGAGAACTTTGTGTTGTGTGTTAGAAAGCTAACTTGTAGCTTTTTGTAGTGTGTTGTAGTTTTTGGTAGATCTTGTGAACTCTGTTTAAAACCTTTAAGTGTGGCCAGGTTTTAGAACTTGTTCACAGACTTTTGACTGATTCCACATATTTTCATCCACACACAGGTAATTCTCTGTATTGGAGACACTAGGTGCAGGAGTGCTGTTTTTGTTGTTGTTTGGTTTTACAGTTAGATTAGGTAGCCAGAATTTGTTTTCCTTTTATTTTTGATTAGTCAGATTGTAATCTTCATAGCTCCTAGAGAGTCCTCTTTTTGTTATATTTTGTTTTTGATTTAAACAGCACCCACCGGCGCTCTTCCTTGGTTTGTCCTGAGTTATTGTTAACCAGCATCCTTTAATTTAAGTTACAATAAACTGCTTTACCTTTTACCATCTGGCTTTTGCGTGGCTTACCTTTCCCCTGCAAGCCGGGTTGTAACAGAGAGCGAGAGACAGAGAGAGATGCAGGGCAAACAGTAATGAAAATAGCTACAATAACATTAATTTTAGTAATAATATAATGGTACATGTAAGGGACAATAATAATCATATGTGTATAATAATAACAGTAGTAGGCATCAGGCAGGACCACAGTAGCAGGATAACCACGACCCTGATTATTTACAAGGACTAGATATTACAATCCCTAATGGTTCAGCACAGTACTTGAGTGGGTTTTTCGACGTCATCCTAGTAGGAGTGAGTTTGGTGAGGACCACTTAGTGATGTTTCTTCCACTGCAACACATCTTCAGTTGTGTACCCCGGCTTCATTGGGTGTTTCGGCCATTTATCACAAGACACCCTCCACCGAGGCAGGCCCACCACAGGCTGATCAGACCTGGGTGTGCGCTGCAATGGGACTAAGTGGTCATTTAGCTCCCCACGCTGTCTCTTTTCTTCTCAGCCACAGTCAGTGACTGCTCTTTTCAGCAACCGTGGCAAGTTCCTTGATGGTCTTCCTCTGTGCCTGCCCTCTGATGCCCACTTCCTTCAGGAGCCTTGCAAAGGAATTGGCGACAAAACCCCTGCAGCCCACCTCCACTGGGCGAACCTTCACACTCCAGCCTTGCTCCTCTGCTTCAGCTGCCATGTTGGAGTAGCGCATGTGTTTCCTCTCGTACGTCTCATTGATGGCGTCTTCCCAAGGGAACGTTACCTCAACGATGAAGACACGGCGGCAGGAGTTGGACCAGAGAACCAGGTCTGGGCGCAGGTTGGTCACAGCGATCTCTGATGGGAAAACAAATCTCTGGCTTAGGTCAACGTGCATTTCCCAGGCTCTGGCTGCATTTAGAGGGCTCGAGTCTGAAGGTGAGGGGTTGGTCTACTGTTTTTCCCCTTCCCGGATGAAGGCTGTTGGTTCTGTTGGTGGGATAGGTTGCTGGGGCTGCACACAGAGGGCACGATGGGTCCTCTCTAAGCCAGAGATTTAGGTTTGCTGGAGAGGGCAGAACATCAGAAGTGGCTCTGATGATAAAACTTAGCCTGTTAGCTTCCATGTTCCACAGCTCACTCCAGGTGATTTTTCTCTTCTTTATGCCATCCTACTTTATCCACTGGCCCTGCTGGGCTTGGGCGACTGAGGGCAGCCATTGCATCTGCTACTGCTGCATCTGGCTTCCATAATCTCCCTGGTTGCCAGGGTGGGCGCAGCACCTCGCACCAAGGGATCCCGCGACTCAGTGAGTGTCATCTCTAGCCATGCTTTGGCACACTTGTACTCCTTCACCAGGCTTGAGATGGGCAGGGACAGGGCTCCATTCCCATAGAGCCTTATGCTGTTCAGACATCTTGGCAGCCCAAGCCACTTCCTTATTTGGGCATTTACCAGTCTCTCCAGTCGGTTGGCATGGGATAATGTGACCTCATGGATGGTAACTGGCCACATGAGACAAGGCAGCAGACCAAATTGGAAGCACCACAACTTCAGCTTTCCTGGCAGAGCAGTGCTATTGATTTGTTTGAGGCCGTTGATTGTGTATTGCCTGAGTTGCTCCACCTGTTCGGCATCTTTGAGGGTTGCATTATACCAACGACCCAGGCTCTTGATGGGTTTCTCCAGGACCGTCGGTATTGGTTCCCCACTGATGGAAACCTCTCATTGGTGAGTTGGCCTTTGATGATCGAGATGCTCCAAGACTTACTGGGCTCGATCTCCATTCGTGCCCACTTGATGTTTGCCTGGAATTTATTCAGAAGGCGTTTGGTGCATGCTTTCATAGTTGTTATGGTCGTCATGTCATCCACATACGCCCTGATTGGGGGAGCCGCAGCCCACTCTCCAGGTGTTCTCCTTCAACCACCCATTGTGATGCTTGGATAATCATCTCCATTGCCATGGTGAATGCCAGGGGAGAAATAGTGCAGCCTGCCATTATTCCAACTTCCAGCTGCTGCCAGGCGGTGGTGCTGTCCTGTGTTGTAACGCAGAACTGGAGGTCCTGGAAATAAGCCTTGACGAGGTTTGTTATGGCCTCTGGGACCTGGAAGAAGTTGAATGCCAACCAAAGTATCTTGTGTGGCACTGACCCGAAGGCATTAGCAAGATCTAGACAGACCACGTACAGATCTTTCTTTTCCTTCTTGGCCATTTGTACCTGTGCCAGATGATACTTGCGTGTTCCAGGCATCCTGAAAAACCACTTATTCCAGCAGTTTCGTTTTCTGCAAGGAAGCTGACAGCCATTGGGCCACCACACTGAAGAAATTTTTTCCTTCGACATTTAGCAGGCTGATCTGGCGGAAGTGGTTAATTGTTGAGGATTTCTTCTCCTTGGGAATGAAGATCCCTCCTGCCCTCCGCCATGCCTTTGGGATGATGACTTTTTCCATTGCATTTTCATTTGGTGCCAGAGGTACCGCAGGACACCAGGAGCATTCTTATAAACCCTATATGGAATACTGTTGGGCCCAGGGGCTGATGCCGATCTTGCCCACTTCACCTTGTTCTCAACTTCACTCCATGTAGAGGGCTTTGTATTCATCTGGCGCGCTGGTGGTTGGATTGGTGGCATGTCATCTGGAATGGTGGCAGGGACCTGCCTCTGATTATCAGAGTAGGTGTTTTTCAGGAGCTCCTCCAGTTTCCTCACAGGTACTTTTAGGGTTCCGGTTTTCTCCTTGTTAAAGAGGCTTTTGGCAAACTTGTATGGATCTTTGTAGAACATGGCCCTTGCTCACTCCTTCTTATGTTGCTTCCTCAAGCACTCTGCTCTTCGCAGTGTTGCTAGGCGCTGCTTGATGCCATTCTGTAGTACAAATTTTTGAGCGGCTTAAAGTGCTTCAAAACTCATCAAACTTTGCACACACATTGGAATTGGTAAAGGTTTTATATTTCACAGGGCTCTAGTGTTACAAAATGGCTCAGAAGCATCACCTACAAACTTCAACTAAGTAGCCCCCATAGGAAGTTTACTTGCGAGTATGAAAATTGTGAGGCATTGTAACGTGCCAAAAGTTTCTTGGCGTCATGTTCTAAACCCATCTTGAATGTTTTACTAATGTAATGTTATTTACAGGGGTCGCACTTTAACAAACTCCTCCTAGAGATTTAACGCCATTGACTTCAAATTTGGCATATGCCATTAACAGATGTTTGATATAAAAAGTTGTTGAAACCATAAGATTTTATTGAACTGTATGTACATGGTTAGGTGTCACATTTTTATTTTTTGTGTTACCTCTCTCAGTGACAGCTTACCGGCTCCAAACCGTAGTTGAGAACACGTTGGCTGTTTAGCATTAATTTAGCTTGGTTCACTATTAGCGGATAACTACCAACAGCCATTTATTTGATTTTATATACTTTATTAATCCCCAAGTGGAAATTCAAGTTTTTTTTCACTCTGTTGTCATATACATATACACACACAGGCCTGAAATACACATGCACAAACAGGATCCATACATGGATAAAATGGAGAGATGTCAAAGTGAGGGGGCTGCCCATGAACAGGTGCCCAGAGCGACTGGGAGGTGCGGTGCCTTGCTCAGGGGCACCTCGGCAGTGCCCAGGAGGTGAGCTGGCACCTCTCCAGCTACCAGTCCACGCGGCATGTTTGGTCCGGACGGGGACTTGAGGTGGTGACCCTCTGGTTCCCAACCCAAGTCCCTATGGACTGAGCTACTGCCACCCAAATTTATTGCAGTCTTCAGCACAAAACAATAAACATGGCCTTCTCATGAGGTTGAACAGTAGCCCTGAGCTTATCTAGACCCTTAATTCTACTGGCTATCATCACTCTTTGCTGCATGCTGTCGTCACCATGACACACCTCGAGAGAGAGCTGCTTCCCTCCATATACAACGAAGCACATATCACACACTCACAGATTACCCATAGGGCCACCACCCTCAAAGGGGAAAAAGGGTGAGTCGGAAACATGTGCCACAAAAAAAGGACATTTTTTATAACTCGACTGTAGAGGTTTGAATCTACCCCAAAGAAGAATCCTGGACTGAACATGTCTACATGCCTATATTTTGTTACAGTTATAGTGCCACCTACTGGCAACAGGAAGCGACATGTTTTATTCTTTGATGTGCTTTTACTAGCAGGTTAACCAGATCCACCTCAGATGTAGTAAGAAAAGCCTGAAAACCTTGATGATGCTTTGTTACGGAGATTATTAAGTTTCATTAAGTGTTGTTGCATGCTCTCAATATAACTAACTCAAGTCATCACAACCTAAACTCAAATACCACACCTTTCTCCAGGCGTAAACACTGAACCTCAAAACTGGAAACACACCAATCAGAAATAAATAGGAACAACAATGGAACCTAACAAGAACAAGTCAGTTTTAATCAGATTGCCCAATAATGTGCAATATATAGCTTTACAATCTCTACAGCGTACAATACCCTCTGTCCTTAGACCCCCACAGCAGATAAGGAAAAACTCCCCAAATGGAAAAAGTGGAAGAAACATCAGGAAGAGTAACTGAGGAAGGAAACAAATTGATCCATAGAATGTGAACATGTATGCAATGCTGAATTTGCAGGGAATGGAACATAAAGGAATGGAATAGACTAAATGGACTGCACTTGTATAGTACTTCTCTAGTCTTATGACCATTTAAAGCACTTTTACACACATTTACCCAGTCACACACACATTTACACACTGGTGCCACCTGCTCCTCAGTAACCATTTCACTCACTCATACACCCAAGGAACAACCACCAGGAACAATTTGGGGTTCAGTATCTTGCCCAAGCATACTTCAACATATGGACTGGAGGAGCCAGGGATTGAAATGCCGATCTTCCAATGAAGTGAACAGCACGCTCTACCTCCTGAGCCGCAGCTGCCCCATAGAGGAAGACAACAACAATGAAGACAAGTAATTGAAACATGGTGCTACCCAAGTTCATCACGTGCTCATACATGAAAGGAATATGAGAGAAGCTGGACTGCTAGTGTAACCCAGCCTAAGCTGTTATATGATTTCATCTATTGTCTGTACTTTCTGAAGGGAAAACAGGCCATTTGCTTTGTTGCTATTGTGATACATGTGATGTAGTGCATATAGACTGAATCTCCTTTCTCTGTGTAGTTTTTACCACAGAAATGGATGACCAAAGGAAGTAGGCTAACTATTGGTGGTACACAGCTGAGCAGGGAATGGCCCTGGTGAGGATGGTGGTGGTCAGTAATACCATCCATTTGAGGGAAATTCAAACCTGAATAGTTGCGGACCAGGTAGTCTTCCAATGCATTGACAGCATCAGTATTTCTACCAATAGTGGATGCCTGTGGTAATGTGTCTGTGGAGTCTATCCAGGGCTGGATAAGACACACAAGGGCAGTTTTTCCACAGTGCCTGGCAAGAGCATAATGTGTGATGATGAAACATGACCTGACCCAGACCTGAGACAAGCTGATGAGAACACTGATGCTGTCACTGAGTAATCTGTACATTTGCTGCATTGGAAATTGTCTTGTTTTCTTTTTCTTTCTTTTTTTTTTTGCTGTGCATGGACTCTTTCTTCAGTGTACCAGTCAGTGGCATGCAGTTCTCCACTGTTAGAAGTATACAGTATATTACAGTACTGTTAAGCATTTCTCTCAACGGGCTCTTACTAAAAAGGTTATCTGGATAGTCAGTGCTGTGAGTTTACAAAGTTCCAAATTATATCTTCTAAAATCTATTCTAAACATTTTGGTTGCAGTGTTTTGATTCAACCCATCCAGTGTGTCACAAGCAGTCATGTAGTCGGTGCATGTGGTTAGGTTTGTTTTGTTGGCCCCAGACAGTGGTCCGCTGTTGTCCTGCCATCCAACATCCCCTTTTCTCCTCCTGACGAGAAATTCAGTTCATATATCAAAACAACGCATGTATGAAATATACAAAGACGCATCCATGGTTTGTAGTATTGTACAATGCCAACATTTTTACTGGCGACTGGGCTGGTGAAAAAGTATTGGGAGACAAATGTTGTCAGTGTTCTGGTGGTACAAATGTGTGTGTATGTGTGTGTGTGTGTGTGTGTGTGTGTGTGTAATGAGTCAGGAGTTGCAGAGTGAGGTAAGGTGTGTCAGTGTGGAGGATAAGTGATTACAGTGGACAGTAATCCTGCAGATGGATTAGCAGGTGGTATTAGGAAGGGGGGTGGGGGTGGGGGGTAGCACACTGCCACCTCTGAACTGTCACAATATGGAGCAGCAGCTCGCAGGGCCGAACGTCCGTCTGCTTCTCCACAGAAACACAAACCAGCAACTACCACTGAGCTGATGTATGGGTTATTAAGCCTACAGTGTTGATAGTGCAACTGCTGTTATTACTGTGTAGGGAGAAAATCTGTGTATCCCACAGAGGAAATGTTTTTTTTAGGCTTTTAAGAGTTTATCTACTTCTTCTTTAATTGAATTTGAATTTTAAAACCTAAAATCAAAAGTATGTCAGAAGTTCTCCATGTTGTGGCAATAATATAGTAAAAAAATTTTTTTAAGACAAAACTCAAACATTCTGCCTTCTCAGAACAAATGGAACGCACCATAAATGCAGCTAGAGCCAAGTGAGTGACTGCTGCTGCTAGAGCACAAATGTACACTCTCATGTCTTTTCCCAATAAAGGGAAATTGGGGTTCCAAAAAAAAAAATCAATGAAATGACAAAAGGAAAGGGAATGAAAGCAAACTGACTTTGTGAAAAAAAATTAAAAATCAAAAGGTGCACGAGAGGGACATGGATCAGTAAAGGAAAGGTGGGGGGCCCAGAGACACTGCTTATGCAGCGGGCCCAGAATTTGGGGGCTACACCCCTGTGTGCTGGTACCAAAACAGAAGCTGCATCAAAGATTAATTGTCTTTATAAGGTTCTTGGTCTACCTTCTTCCTCCACACACCATGGTATAAGTTGTAATCACCTCAGAGCTCAGAGAATGTTAGCAGACAGCGAGAGCTGCAAAATTGTTTCATGATTAAAAAGACTGTAGACAGAGTATTTGACATCAGGTGTTAATGTAAAAAGGCTCCTTTGTCCTCTGACTGATGACCCAGTGAAATATACGTATAACAAGAAATAAAGTATCGGTCCTATTACCAGATTTTTTTTGTAAAATTTAGAAGTTTTTAATGAAATGAAAATTACAGCTGAGCTCTTCAATTTCTAATTAATCTAACTAATCAAACATTTTTTTGATAAAAGAGAATCTGATGACTTTTTTTTCAGAGATTGAGGTGTGGCTTCTGAGTTGGAAAGGAAACACTTTTGGGTTCATGTGTACCCCTTTAGCACCTCAAATTACTGTAATTGAGATGTTTCATCATTGCTAATTATTATTATCTTTCTGTTTTGGTGAATTCTTACTGAATCTCTATGTCTTTGGTGAACATGAGGACGTTAGAGTCCTGGGATGAAGCAGGGGCAAGTTTTCACTGCAGCAGTGCAGAAAATGGCACTGGCTGGTGAGGCGTGCATTACATCAAGTTTAGGTTGAGACCAGGCAACACTCATTCCATGGTTGGCCTTGGAGCACAAGCTTTATCAAAACCTCCTGTGACAGTATTTTTTTTCTTACGGAATTATTTTAAACTGGGTAAGTAAAAGCCTAACAGATAAGAAGAAAGTAGTGATATCGGGAAGTAAAATAAAACTGTGCGGCTATCAACGACTTGATGAGTGAATTTTCACTGACATCTGGTGGACAAACATTATTCTTGAATGTAACTGACTGGGTTGCAGATGTAAGGCCTACAGCTATGACAACTATGGTTAAGTAAGTTTAGAATGATTCTTACAGATAGAGTTGCATGTTTGCATTCATTTCAATTCATATTATTTTAGTATTTTAGTAGTTTTTTAGTTTCAAAGAATTATTGTGTTTGGTGTATGGTGCATTTGAAAGATTTGCTGTGCTATCTGTTGAGTAAGTCATTCCTTTTCATAGATACCAGGGTCTCAGTGGTTTGAAGTAGCACAATGGTTACTTGGTTCATAAATGTTAATAATAAAATACAAGAAAGATGACTGTTTGTGAGCTGAGAGTGGTGCACCCTCCAAATCAGAGGAGATCATCGGCCAGTGGTGAAAGGAGCACTCAGATCTTTAACTCAAATACAAGAAGCAATACCACAGAGTAGAAATACTGTCACTGTCACAAGTAAAAACACAGCATTCAAAAAATTACTATGGTAAAAGTACAAAAGTTAGCATCAATACAGTATATACTTTAAGTGCTAAAAGTAAAAGTAGGCTACTCATTATGCATAATGGCACATTCATACTAATGCGTATAATATAATTATTTAGCATTATTGATGCATTAATATGTACATATATTGCAGGTTGCAGCTGGTGAGGGTATTATATGCTGTTAAGTGTTAGACTTGGGAATTTCACAAAGGTATCAATTAAGTCTTGTGTTTACTACTACTACTACTTTCAATAATAATAATGATAATAATTTTAAGAATGGCTACATTTTATTTCTATTCACAGCTGACGGCAGTTCTCAAGGCGCATGGGCTTCCTTGGCATCATCCCTTACCTACTCACCCACTTCATGAGTTAATTACAGCAAAAAAAGAATCAGAAAGTTTGGTGTCTACATTATACCAAAAATGAATCGTAGCGCCACATGAAACACTTCCATTGGATAGACTCTGGAGAAGGGATGGACCAGAACTAGACCAGGCCATGGTATGGACAAGTATTAAGTTGTCCTACCGTAATCCCAAAAATTAATTTTAATTTTGGACATAGAACCTATTTGACTGCTTGCAAACTAAATCACATTAAAGTGATCAATGGCACCTCATGCACCCTGTGCTTCTTGGGAACTGTGGGTACATTAATCTACATGATTTGGAATTGTTCACCTGTTGCCTAATTCTGGAATGATGTAGCGACTGCATCAACAGATGTTAGTAATGGGGCGGCTTAGCTCAATATATCACAACAATGGTTCATTTTGTGATGAAAGCACAACATTTGGTACATGTGTTGGTGGATATATTTCGAACAAATCTGGATATTGGGGCATCGCAAAACGCACCCTAGTTGCCGTAGCAACCATTTATTCAGTAAAATTAATCAAAAATATTTAAATAGTTAATTACAATATTTAAAAAATGTAAATATGTAGCCTATTAAATTAAGAAAAATACAGTTAGACACACTCACAGTTCACATTGAATTAAGAACAAGCGCAAATTCGCAATAGCTGTGACATGCATGCATCCACACAACATGCATACACACAACCTCAAGAAAAGCAATTTTCATGTTGAAATGCTTAGTATAGCGCCACCTATGAATGAATCCTGGTCATTTTTTCTGGCATAGTTACTCATGGTCTCTACTTGCAGTATGCAAATTTTTAACATTTTTGGTCAAGTACTTTTTGAATTATTCAAGAAAAGCTTTGTGGCCCGACCGACCAACCAACCAACCAAAAATGGCTGCCAGTGGTTACTGGCATGGAATGGTTTGGCTATCCTACAGGTGCTGTTTCATGTTTTTAGTGCCACAAATATAATTTAGAGGCATATTAACGTGGAAAAATCTTCATAAAAATGTAATATAACAGAACAAGAGCTTTTAAAAACGTTTTATTAGCTTCTCATTCACAGTTTACAGCCTCCTCTTTGGCTTGTCTTCCTGTGTTGCTCCTTAAAAAGCAAAAAATGAAAAATATTTTAATCACTTGCCAAATTAGTGGGGCAGCATAGCTAAATATGTTTCTAGAATCGTTCAATTTTGTGATAAAAGCACCAAATTTGGCAGATGTGTTGACAAATATATTTAGAACAAATCTGGATATTGGGGCATCAGAAACTCGCCCCCTGGTGGCCACAGCAGGCAATTGAATCCTACCTGCCCATGGACCCATCCCATTAATCAACAGCGACTTCCATGTTGACCATGCTGCCTTCTTTCCATGTCCAGCAAAGCCGGATACGGTGTCACAGCCTGTCAAAGCATGGAACATTGGAAGGGCACATGACATCTCTGGTCCGAGAGATTTCACTTGGTCTCTAAATTATATTTGTGGTGCTGAAAACATGGTAACAGCAGCTTGGGGGGGTGACCAACGTGTTCTATTCCAGTATATTAAGCTATAAATGTACCAAATTTGGCGCTTTTATTGCAAAAATGATTTTTTTTTTTTTAGCTATGCCACCCAATTTATTAGTTTGTTAGCAGAGCTATACAAAAACCGTCTGACCGATTTTCACAAAATTCGGTGGAGGGACGTAACACACGCCAACTTAGAATACATAAAATTTTTGTGTTGATCCAACTCAGGGGCCGCCCACACGTGCCCGCCCATTCACGTCCATTCATTTTTTGGATGAGAATTACCTGAAAACTGTGCAACCGATTTTCACAACTTGGTGGAGGCATGTAGTATGGCCCAACTTAGAAGCCATTACATTTTGGAGTGGATCCAATTAACGGATAGGTCCATGGGCAGGTAGGATTCAATTGCCTGCTGTGGCCACCAGGGGGCGAGTTTCTGATGCCCCAATATCCAGATTTGTTCTAAATATATTTGTCAACACATCTGCCAAATTTGGTGCTTTTATCACAAAATTGAACAATTCTAGAAACATATTGAGCTATGCTGCCCCACTAATTTGGCAAGTGATTAAAATATTTTCATTTTTTGCTTTTTAAGGAGCAACACAGGAAGACAAGCCAAAGAGGAGGCCACAAACTGTGAATGAGAAGCTAATAAAACGTTTTTAAAAGCTCTTGTTCTGTTCTATTACATTTTTATAAAGCTTTTTCCACATTAATATGCCTCTAAATTATATTTGTGGCACTAAAAACATGAAACAGCACCTGTAGGATAGCCAAACCATTCCATGCCAGTAACCACTGGCAGCCATTTTTGGTTGGTTGGTTGGTCGGTCGGGCCACAAAGCTTTTCTTGAATAATTCAAAAAGTACTTGACCAAAAATGTTAACAATTTGCATACTGCAAGTAGAGACCATGAGTAACTATGCCAGAAAAAATGACCAGGATTCATTCATAGGTGGCGCTATACTAAGCATTTCAAAATGAAAATTGCTTTTCTTGAGGTTGTGTGTATGCATGTTGTGTGGATGCAGGCATGTCACAGCTATTGCAAATTTGCGCTTGTTCTTAATTCAATGTGAACAGTGAGTGTGTCTAACTGTATTTTTCTTAATTTAATACATATTTACATTTTTAAAATATTGTAATGAATTATTTAAATATTTTTGATTAATTTTATTGAATAAATGGTTGCTACGGCAACTAGGGTGTGTTTTTGCGATGCCCCAATATCCAGATTCATTCAACATATATTCAGTAATGAGTGTACCAAATTTGGTGCTTTCATCACAAAATGAACAATAGTTTAGCTATGCCGCCCCACTATAAGGATTCCTATTGCACTTTCTGTTTTAATTTTCTGTTTTACGTTTCCTCACTGTGTATCCCAAAATATAATAAGCGTATAGTGCTGTCAGATTTAAACACTATTAAGAAAATGGTTGCTGTATGCTTGAAACCACCACATTCATTGTCTAAAAGATAATGGTTACTAACTTATCTGGATGTTATTCACATGGAAATATCAACAACCCTCTTCAGCACAGGGCTAAAGAGGACAAATTGAACATGCTGCTCACAGCAGCAGGTGCAGTGAAGATCCTTGTGTATCCAACTGTGATATGATTATAATGTGTACTGTTGAATCTCTCATCTTTCTACCTGTTGAACCTCTGTGAGTAATATGTGTCTTCTGGGTGGGAGTTATGGGAGGGGTTTCAAAAGAACTGATAATATAATACAAAAAAATACAAAAAAAATAAAAGCTATACAACATGTGACAGGATTTACACATATGACAGAGTAAAATAATTAAAAATAAAACAAAATGAGATAAATATAACAATCAATAAAGTAGACGTCAAGATAATGCCTTTGTATATTAATAGGTTTTAACAATGGACTTACAGATAAAAGAGTTCAGGCCATGAACGCTGTGAAAGCACATTAATAAAAATGTGTTTTTAAGAGGGATGTAAAAGAGGATAAGAAACTTGTCAGTCTGACCTCCTCAGGGAGATTGTTACAGAGAGTGAGGGACCTTTAAAACGAAAAAATAATGTGTTGATTATGTTTTGTATGTTTAATCTGAATCTGCAAAGTAACTACAGTTTTCACGTAAATGTAGTGGAGTAAAACATACAATATTTCTCTCTCAGTTGTGGTGGAATAGTGGTTTGAAGTAGCAGAAAATGGAAGTATACCCAAGTACTGTACAAATAACTCATCATAACTACTCAAGTACTTGCGTAAATGCACTCAGTCATCAGTAACATGTTACTGGTAACAGCATCAGCTAAGGAGGGGGAAAAATCAGTGCTTTGAATTGGGATGTAACAGACAGAAAGTACCGGTAGGTGGCAGGATTATCAATGTGATGAGTCGAATCTGTCATCAATTTACACAATGAAGGAGAGAAGCCATGCTGCCTTTCTGGGTGCCTCGGATGGCTGTGTGATCCACACAGGTCAGAACCTCAGAACTCCATGGTTGTGTAATGTCAAGACTTTAAATTGTTCTACCTTTAAACCAGTTACCAACTACTTTTACTCTGTAACAGGGTGGATGACTGTAAATTTAAAAACAGTCAGCACGGAGCTACGTTTCAGACACAGAATAAGGACACAAGCAAAACCAAACGAAAATTTCGGAAAAAAACTTGCAGCTAAAGAAAGATAAAACAAACTTGATGAAATGAGAGAGTTATTACTTTGAATTTGTCTGGAAACACCTTGTGTTTTAGCTTTGCTGGAGCCTTTCTGAGCACTAAAACCTATATGTCCGATAAAATTGAACGCACCTCCTCCTAGCCCGGATGTTTTGCTCCATGACACTAAAGATATTCAGGCAGAAATATACCGTGGACTTTTTGAAATGAATAACCGGAAAATTCATTTTTTTTATCATCTGAACTAATTTAAATGTAACTTGAATGGAGTTGGAGAAGAGAGCAGCCAACCAACATCAGCAGTGTTAATAGGCTACTCGACATTTCTGATCCATTTAGTGAGCTCAGTTGTAGAGTGCAAGATGCTTCGGGAGTCTTATCCCTTCGTGGAGGACAGTTTCAGCCGCTTCCCGTCGCAGAGCAACATTTACGGGCTGTGTCAGGCCGGGGAGCAGGAGCTGCTTGCGGCCACTCTCAAAGGGAAGGTGGTGTGTTTCAGATACCAGGAGCTGCAGCATAAAATCAGACCTGTGGCCAAGGAGGTTCAGTTCACCTACATCCCAGGTACTTGCCGGAAAACTCTGAGTACAGAAAGAACTTGAAAGTCCTCAAAAGGTCCAAACAAATACCTAAATAAGATAAGGAGAAGTTCTCTGTAAAGTTCATTAACCCTCTAAGCCTGTACGATCCCCAGCGCCGTGCACAGACATCTTGGGGGCAGATGCTAAAGCGAAATAAAGGCGCCCTTCATTATTATTAAAAAAAATGAGTCACATAGAATAGCATATCTTTGACTTACTTAAATATATATTTCAACACCCATACACTCTTATGGCGGAGGTTTTGCTTCAGCATTAGGTGGGTGGGGGTGGAATTCTACTCTAAATGCATTCACTAATCATTAACAAAAATGTTTTTATCAGGATACTTTACTTGGTGTTAATTGTTTCTGTCCATTCCAGTGGACGAAGAATCTTAATGCGGAAACCACCTCATAGTTAAAATGATAACAGACCTTTCCTCTAAAAAAAAAAAAAAAACAATGCAAAAATTTCCATGGATGGTTAACTCATATCAAAGAATACAGTGATGCTTTAAAACACATTGCACAAGATATTTTGTATTTAGCATCACTAGAGTTGCAGTGATTTACTTGTTTCAATATATATAGTGATATGAAAGTTGACGGTTATCATACCATGTGCATTTGCCTATTCACAATATTGGAAAAAAATGCAACTGGGTGGAGAATCTCACCTTTATTTTAGTTGAAGTGGACAGTTTACACATACTTCCATTAAAGAAATGGTTTTAGGTTTGTATTACAGGAATAAAATATAACCCCCCTCTATTTTTATTCCTTTAAGGGTCATTCTGTTGACAGTAAAAAGAATTCTGTAATACTTTGATATTGCGAAACCAGAATTTTAGGAGTTGGTTACTGTACCGAGAAAGTCTGATACCATTGTAACCCTAGTTATCACTCCTCAAAAATCCTTAATCTGAAGTAAACAGAATTTAGTAGACCTGCTGAGATGAATATTTTGTGTACATGATCAATAAGATGCTGATATATGGTGATATATGGTGATTGTATAGTTTGAAAATCTTATCAGGCCAGTTTTTCCCTGTTTTAACAGTATTTCCTGCATTCATTTTCTGGTAACAACATCCACTCCAATAGAGTGGCGGAGGAGTGAGTCCTAAAACCCAGAAATGAGTTAGCATTTTAGCACACCCGATTTCCTTTGTCTCGACGTCAGTGGGTATTTCTGATGGGTATTTGGTTAGATGTCTGAAATTAGGTCTATGGTTAACACAAGTTTAAGAAACTTTCACTTTTTGTTCTGTGACATAAAATATGTCAGTAAATACACCAGTCATAAAAAAGACAGTTGCTAGGAAGTGGCTAAATGAGACTGGAGAACATTATCATGCTGAACATGGCTTTACACCCTTGTTGTGGTGGTGGCGGCATTAAGTCATGCAACCATTGTGTAGTTTGTTTATAGCCTAACGACAGCAGTGATTGCATTGCATTTATTATTCAGAAAATCATAAAGGTGTTGTTTCTTTTTGAGTATCTTAAACACAAGTTTCATAAACGTTTGTCACAGAGCTTTTTTCCTGCAGTAATCCAAAATCCAATGGAAAAATCCCATAGGCTTTTTGACGAGGGATCCAGGGCGATGCTTACTTCTGTGTCAGCCTACGGAAAATTGTCATCCCTGAAGTATTCTATGGACAAATATATAAAATAAATCAAATCCTGAGTAAGATCTATAAATATTTGATATGATATTTTGGCATGTATAAGTACTAAAACATCTCATGTTTAATTAAAAAACAGCGTAAACACAAATGATATACTTGAGCAATATGAGTAATAGACTGAGATGTGCCTTGTGCTTCCTCCTTGCCTCACCATTGGCCATGCTTGTTGAAAAAGATGGGGTGGCTCTACTGCAGTCCACTTTAAATGATGTGGAACACTGTGATTGGCTTATAGACATCCCATTAAGTAAGTCTGTGAACTTGGGTGGAGTTAGATGACAGTAACCATAGATCTAGACACCCTAGATAAGTTATGTTAATTGGAATAGACAGGGATCTGAACAGGTGAAGCGGGGGTGTGGGGGTCCTCCCTAGGAAGTTTTGATCAAACCCCTTTTTTCCCTGCATTCTGATGCTCCAATTTGTGCCTTTTCTGCATCTATTTATAGTGGAAATATATTTCTTTAAAAGAAAACCCAAACTTCATACAGTTAATGAAATATAATGCAGCAAGACTCCCAGCCATGCCAAATACAGAATGTAAAGGTATGTCATGCTGTATGCTACTTCTATTAGCAAAATGCATGCACTCAGTCCAAAAACAAGATAGTCTACAATATCAGGGTATTAAAGTGGAGGTAGTGCATTGGGGTCTGTAACGTGTCTGATGTTCAGTCAAGCACTGTACTTTAGTATGAATTTGAGGCTTTCACTTCACTTCAGTATTTCCATTTGATGCTACTTTATACTTTGCCTCCACATTTCACTAGAGTTCCTCTGATACCAGTATCAGAAATGCCTTTGATACAGCCTAAAATGCTGGTTTAGGTATTGGTGAGTACATGAGTCTATGCACCCATCTGAAATGAATTTATTAGTAAACCTCAAAGTAATTTTACACCTGGATAAAACAACATTTTCCTGGAAAACAGTTCAGCAAGTCAAGTTGTGTAGCCACTGGCAACTTCTGTTTTAGACCAACAAAAAAATTATTTCCAGTGAATAGTGTAACGTTAGCTGTTAGCAAAATGTCAGCAATTTCTATGGCATTCATTCTCTGTATGTATTTGTTCCTGTTTTACAAATGGTTTAATTTAAGCCATAGCATGCACAAGTAACAGCAATCATTTCACATCCATGTTAGTGGTATACAGCTGTTAATTAATTAATTTATTTTTTAACCTAATGGTGTCAGATTGGTACTCAGTATCGGCCAATATGAGATTGGTGTCTACATTATACCAAATGTGAGATCAGGTTTTGGACTTGGATACAGGAGGGAAAAATGGTATCAATGGTACATTTCAGAGGGAATTATTGTAGTTTTTTCTCCAGTACATTTTTGACAGCTTGAATGTGAGAGCTAGTAGCTCTGTCATGCTGATGTCAGGGAGATTAAGAATCTGGTCAAATCACCATACAACCCATAAACCAACAAATAACTCCAAACCAGCTCATCCATCACAACCTGTATTCATGTGACTCTGCTCATGCCTCAGTGGGACGCAGTATTGTTATCCATTTACTTATGTTTGCATGTCTTTTCCCAGATGTGCTGAACAGTGACAGCTCCCGTCCTGAGCTCCTCCTTTCTAGCCTTAACTGTGGCACGCTAAGATAAAAATATTCCACATTATGAAAAGTGGATGTACACAAGTAGCCAGTTAGATATAAGGCAAGGCCTGTACTGCATGGTAGCTGTAGCTGTAACAGATTAAGCCTCACCACAACTGCAGTAAACACTTGTCAGTTAAAAGGACAAAGATGTTATGTGCATTCAACTCAGCAGCCTGCTTGGATAAGTGTAGTCAGGTACTGGGATGGTAAGTTTATTTGAATTCAGTTATGATTAATGAAACTGTGAATTACACACAAAGTTACACACAAAATTACATACGAATTTCAACACAGCGTTTATTTTACTTTTAAACATTTTTTTCAGCAGTTATCTTTCTTTAAGAGTCTTCTAATGAGGTGGTGATAGGAAAGATGACAAATTTATTAGAATGTATTTTCTACCTCCAATAATCTGACTGAACTGACAAGCCATGGCTCAATCACAGTTTGAAGTATAATTTATACTAATTATTGAAACTCAGAGTAATGCAGCCTTTAAAAGGGCAGTTAAGATTTTTTTAAGTGGGGTTATATGAGATACTTATGCACAGACAGTATATCACATACAGATGTCAGCTGACACGCCCCCAGTTTGAAGAAGCAGGCTGGAGTCCAACACGGATGCTCAGAGGTGTACTGCTGTGGAGGGGTCAGCAACAAAACATATGAGCTGATGGTCTACCACGACCTCGAACAGTTAGTTTGTTTGTGTTACTGTGTTCTGTGTGACTTTGGTGTTCAAGGGGATTAGTTTTCAGACTCACCAAAGTCACACAATAACACAAACTAACTGATCAAAGCAGCAGTAAACCAGCAACTCCTGTGTTCAGCGAGCTAAAATTATTTTTTTTTTGTCAGTGGAGTGTCTGGTGGCTATGGCAAGAGCATACGGGGAACTGAAGCTGTTAACGGCCTCTCCATTGAAATAGGCTCCCTGACAGAAAGTTAAAGCAGTGACAATACTCTTAATGTAGCATACACTTTAACTGATATAGATCGTTTAGATGGACCTTTTTTTCCAGGAGGCTAAAATATGTTTTGTTGCTGACCCCCACCCACAGCAGTGCATTACTTAGTTCTTGTGTCACCCTCCAGCCTGCTTCTCCAAACTGTGAGGGTGCCTACCGCCATCTACTGTATTTAATACACTGACTATGGATAAGTACCCCATACAACCCTACCTCAAAAATCTGAGCTATCCCTTTAAAGTTGCAACAGTGATGTTTTCCATACATGTCAGTTGTTGGTTGATGCTGCAAAGATTTGATTCTGTCTTCTTTGCCTAGTTGATGCAGAGATCGTATCAATTGATGCCTTCAACAAGTCTCCACCCAAAAGAGGTCTGGTGGTGGGCATCACATTC
Organism: Epinephelus awoara; assembly: GCA_035609425.1. Lineage (NCBI taxonomy): Eukaryota > Metazoa > Chordata > Actinopteri > Perciformes > Serranidae > Epinephelus > Epinephelus awoara. Next base: position 4,474,365 of record CM069304.1, on the reverse strand, counting down.
GTAAAGGTATTTGCATGTATTGAAGCTGACAACTCATAGCATGTATATACTTTACTGTAATGCTTCTGTAATTATAGAAGCCTTGTTGATTATGGCTGAACTCCTGCAGGACTCTGGTGACAAAGCCACACCGTTCCTGAATATCTACTGTGACTATGAGCCTGGCTCTGAGTTCAACCTAGAGTCTATTGCACGTGAGTGAAGCGCTTTCTTTAAGTGTGTATTGCACACTCTAACAGATGTGTCACATGCTGATGTTAGTGTATGTCTTTGAACAGAGAGTTGCCTGAATCTGGAGTTGCAGTTCACGCCCTTCCAGCTGTACCACACAGAGTAAGTTTGCTGCTGCACAGCTATGATTCAATGTGAACCAATGAGCAGTACATGCTAAATGCAGAGAGGCATTTAGCAGCTAACTTTGGAATTCACCCTGGCCTTTTGGTTTCGGAAAGACAGTTCAAGTTCATGCTACAGTTAGCATGGTGACGACTGCTGCAGGACAAACCAGCAAGGAGCAGTTTGTGTTCAAGATTACAGATCAAAGCATATGAAAAAAAACATCTCCTGACCAATCAGTTGTGAGAACATAATGGTGTCACCACTGCATCATACCAGTATGGACAAAATACCACAGTCACTGTCTTTTGCAACAGGGCACAGTTGCTAACATGAAGGGGAAGGCTTTATGACCTGTACTGCAGCCAGCCACCGGGGCGATCGAGGAGCTTCTGGCTTCGTCACTTCAGGCTTCAAACCACCAAGATGCTAAACTTCAGGCTTTAAAAGTCCACAAACCAATGGTTGACGTCATTGTAGCTACGCCCATTATTTTACAGTCTGTGGTCCTAAACACACAAAATAAGAGCAAAATAAGAAAATCCAGGCGGAAAGGGTATACTTCTGTATGAGTCTATTTTTTTTTTTGGAAGATCCTGCATAGTATGTCTTTAATTTTTACCCTCCTGAAACATTACTTAATTGAATTATGAGAGTAAAAGAATCATTTAACCTAGGCTTGTGCCGATTTCCGGTTTAACCGGTTCGGTCCGGTTTAAGATTTAATTTTGTCATCTGGATAAACCGGGTGGGGGGTGGTTTTAACATCAGCGGCGTGTCAAGGGACTATATTCAACTTATCTTGCATTGTAACATGCATTATGACAACTTTTATGTTTTATGTAGGTTTATGTATGTTTTTAATTGAAGTGGAGGAGCCTACAAGTGTTTTGTTCAGTTTGTCTCTGAGGCTCAGCGGACTGCGAGCTCTGCAGCTCCGCTCAGCTGTATGCTGCTTTGAGAGAAGTGGCCTTCTTGTTCTTCTTCTCCTTGTGTAACCTTGTGTGTATTGGCGGTTAATACAGAATTATCGCCACTTAGTGGATTGAAAGCGCATTACACCTATAATGGGCTTTTATTGGGAAAAATGGCTCAAATGCGACCTCCAGTGGTAAAATTAGCTATATAATTTGATATATCGGTTCGGTTAGGTATTTGGCTTTAAATCAAACTGGTTGGAAAATTTTCAAACCGGCACAAGCCTAATTTAACCTGTCTCATTCGGCATGCTGCTCCGAATCTGTTATCTCCTGGAGTTCATGAATGTGTTTCAATGTTCTTATGATCATCAAGTCAGCAGCTTCTGTGCTTACAGTAAACATGACAGTGTGAGTGTATGTGGATGTAACTGTCTAAAAGCAGCCTATTCTCTCTCTGTCAGAGTGCAGTGTGACGATGGAGGCAGAGAGACAGTGTTCCTGCTCAGTGGTCATGACCAGAGGATCCACCTATACAAGGAGGTCAGACCAGGGATTGGGTGTGTGTGTGTGTGTGTGTGTGTGTGTGTGTGTGTGTGTGTGTGTGTGTGTGTGAGAGAGAGAGAGAGAGAGAGAGAGAGAGAGAGAGAGAGAGAGAGAGAGAAAAGACTGTGATCAAAACTTGAAAATATAGATTTAATCCTTTCCTCCTCATTATGTATTTATGTATGAACGTATAAATATGAATAAATATGTGTTAATGTGAGTGTTATTATGGAGCCCACCTGGTAACATTTGCAAAAAAAGAAACATTGTGCGGCCAATTGATTAATAATTTCAAGATCCTATTCCATGGCCATGACTTTCTTCATGCATTGGAATCAGACTGCTTCTCAAATTATCACTGAAATCATTTAAGAAAATTGTACATTTCATGTATTTAACTGTTTTTGTATTGCATTTAAGTGGATGCTGTACTTGCTCATTTATGGTGTTTGACAGTTGTGCTCGTCTGCTTGTGTTTATTGTTGTAACAATGTTTATGCTGCCATCCCATCTAGGCCAGGTCGCTCAGATATGCGTGTATATACATATATATATATATATATATGTATATACTGTATATGTATGAAAAGAAAATCACCCTCTCACCCTCTCAGGGTGTTTGTGTCATCCTCAAGCTCGGGTCCTCTACCAGAGGCCTGGGAGTTTGAGGGTTCTGCGCAGTATCTTAGCTGTTCTTAGGACTGCACACTTCTGGATTGTGGCTTCGGACGTTGTTCCTGGAATCTGCTGGAGCCACTCTCCCAGTTTGGGGGTTACTACCCCGAGTGCTCCTACTATCACGGGGACCACTTCAACTTTGACCTTCCACATCTTTTCCAGCTGTTCTTTCAACCTTTGGTACTTCTCCACCTTTTCATGTTCCTTCTTTCTGATGTTGCTGTCAGCTGGTATCGCCACATCTACCACCACTGCCCTCTTCTGGTGTTTGTCAACCATCACTATGTCCAGTTGGTTAGCCAGCAGCTGTTTGTCACTCTGGAAGCTGAAGTCCCACAGGATCTTAGCCCTGTTGTTCTCAATCACCTGCGGTGGTGTGTTCCATCGGGATTTGGTTTACTTCGAGTTCATACTGGGTACAGATGTTCCTGTACACTATCTCAGCCATTTGGTTGTGCCTCTCCATGTACACTGATCCTGCTTGCATCTTACACCCTGTCACCATGTGCTGGACCGCCTCAGGGGCATCTTTGCACAGCCTGCACCTTGGGTCTGATCTGCTGTGGTAGACCCTGGCCTCTATGGCCCTTGTGCTTAGGGCCTGTTCTTGTGCTGTGATGATTAGTGCCTCTGTGCTGTCTGTCAGTCCAGCATTCTCCAGCCACTGGTAGGTCTTCTTGATATCAGCCACTTCCTGTATCTGATGGTGGTACGCACCATGTAGAGGCTATATATATGTATGTGTGTACCTTTTTCAAACTTTTGATGTCACTCTTATGTCATTAAAAATACAGCACAAAGTGCTTCACACAATAAAAACAAACAAGAATACGACACACATATTGACCCTCTCTGCTCTGCTTTATTCTGTGGAGATGGAATGAAGATTCAAGATAAAAAAAAATCTATAGAATATTACTCATCCTAAATTTTGTTTTTGTACTACGAGTAAATATCCAAAGACCAGTATACTAGTATTCAAAGTGTATGAAGTAGAAAACCCATTTGTCAGAACAATATTAGCTTAGAATCACATCACGTGATCTTCCTCAGTAGAGTTCCCCAGCTGAAATAGATGTTCACTTTAAGCTCTCCTCATCTACTTAAAAATTTAGTTTGAAAGTTCATCCTTGACCCTGGAATAAACAACAAGATTCATTGTTCTGTCAAAGAGAGGACTTGTGGATTTAACAGGATGAAAGATACGGGAGGGATATTTTTTTGTAGCAGAAGAGATGAAACAAGATGGTAATGAGTTTTGCATATCTGTAGGAGTCACTTTGATCCATCATGCAACATTAACATCAGAGCATCATTCATCGTGACTCTCCTGTTTCTGACAGAATGCCTCCCTCCACCAGTTTGAAGAGCAGCCAGTGGAGAGACTCTTCCCTGAACTACAGCAACTGCCCAGCAAGTTAGTCTGAGGTCCCTTTGGACTGTTAGCTGTGCATCTGTTATGTTTGAATGTGTGGGGTCAGGTAAGGGATTGGATGATTGAGACCATCAGCAACTTGTAAGTCACTTTATGTTTTTGTGGGTTCATCAGCTTCATGATTTTCCTGCATAATCTAATTTACTTTATTCACAAAGCTTGAGTCAAAAGAATATCCTGGTTATGCTCAGCCAGTGGATCTGGTAGTTACAAGAATGTCAAAGTTAAAACCACTCAGATCTGATTTACAAAGGACTAGTAAAATACAGAAAGCCCAAAAAAAGTAGCAAAAATATCTGAAGACAGTCTGAAGTGTCATTGCAAATGTAAAACTAAAGGTTACAAAAGAGAACAGACAATATAAAATGCAACTGATCTGAAATCAGTCAACAGTGCTCACAGTAAGGCAATGAGACAATATATAGAGAATAAAGTCAAACATCAACAGCATACATGTAAGCTGAAGGCAAAACAATTGGTGTTCCACGACTGTCCTATCGCAAAAAGCAAATACTGTTTGTCATTAGCTGAGCTATATGTATGCATGATGCATAACCCTCTGTGTCTTCCCTCCCTCCATGCAGTGTGCTATGGTTGGATATGTTGAGTGTAGCTGGTGGCCGGCGACTCTCAGCGTTTGGCTGTCAGAATGGCTGTGTTGGACTGGCTCTGGTCAGCCAGACAGGACCAGGTGAGGGAGATCAAATGCAGAACTATGGTACAGATCAAACACGTGACTCCTTTTCACACTGTTTCCCAAAGCGTGATTGAGGAATTCGGTGAAGTCCCGCCTTCCTTCCTCCATGGATGCTGAACATATCTGCCCTTTTGACCACACTCCTATGTTGCCTTATATATGTGGCCAGTGTGCTTATACCTAAAGCCTCTGACAGACTATGAGATTTTATCAATCCTATAATTTTAGTGCAAGCTACACTGTACAACATGTATCTAATAAACTTGTTTATGACATTAAGTTTGATGTATCCAGACTGTACAATGACAGCATGAAACAGTAGAAGCACTTAATCAACCCGGTGAGTGCTGCCATTAGCATCAAACAAGCAAAGAACGTTATTGCTTCATCATGGAGAAGGATATAAAGGAATAAAATTCACAAATAGTGTCTTGGCTTTTACTGACCACAACTGCAAAGGGCACCAGTTTCATTTGAACCAGACTACATAAGAAATGGGCCTTTATTTCCAGACACATCTCATTTTCTCAGTATTTTTTCATTTTAATTTTTAATCCGCTCCTGTTTGCCCTGTAACATTTAATGCATTGCACGGTCATTTCCACCTACACACTTTCTTTTAAAATTAAAAACCCTTTTTGATTTCTTTTGAGAGAATCCCTTCTTTTTCTAAAAAGGCTTTTATTGTGAAACATTTGCAGGAACTTGTGGAGGATTCAGTGACTTGCATAGTTTTCATGCAGTCCTTAGAATGTAGCTCCTGCCATCTGGTGGCACTCTTTTCATTACTACAATGAACGTTTGGCTGGGACATGAACAGCCATAGTGACCGAAGTAATAATAATAGTAATAATGATAAAAACAGGACAAAAATAATCAGATGACATCGCACATGTCATAAAAGATGACCAGGAAAGATTGGGTGTGGACCAACATGTAGTCTGTCATGTCTGTCAGCCAAGTCATGACAATCAATCAATCAATTTTATTTATAAAGCCCAATATCAGAAATCACAATTTGCCTCACAGGGCTTTACAGCGTACGACATCCCTCTGTCCTTTAGACCCTCACAGCAGATAAGGAAAAAAATCCCCCCCCAGAAAAACCCTTTAACAGGGGGAAAAAATGGTAGAAACCTCAGGAAGAGCAACTGAGGAGGGATCCCTCAGATGTGCAATAGATGTCGTACAGACAAGATTTTGACTCCACCATTGCCTAATCTGACATAGTGACTGTCGGAATGGACAAAAATGTTGTGTAGTCTGAACCCTGCATAATTCTACTCTTAAATGTAGAGACCATGTCAGCCTCCTGGACCAAAACTGGAGCATGGGTCCACAGAAGAGGAACCTGATAGTTAAAGGCTCTGGCTCCCATTTTGGAGACTGAGAATTCTGGAAATTTTGGGCCACTTTGTAGACTCTGGGAACCACAAGTAGCCCTGCATTTTCAGAATGCAGTGTTCTGGTGGGCTCACACTGTCCCTAGGAGCAGCTGAGTTAGAAAAGAATTCTCTGTCTCCTACTTCTTCCTCTAATTTTATGAAGTTTGAGATGTCAGGAATTTTTGACAGCTATCATATCTCGCTCATTGTCAAAACACTACCGAAGTGTGTCTGCAAACCTCTGGCAAAATGGCTGCAAAATCTCCATCACTGACAGTTACATGTAAATGAAACCCAATATTAACACTACTGTAATAGATTAATTTATTGTAAAAGGAGCTAAAGAGACATATCTGGTTTCTTACTTGATAAAGAACTGCCACAAATACACTGCTCAAAAAAATGAAGGGAACACTTAATCGTCACAGTATAATGTTAGTTAAACTTCAGGGATATCAATCTGTCCATTTAGGAAGCACAAGTGATTGTGAATCAGCTTCACCTGCTTTGGTGCAAATGAAAGTGACAACAGGTGCAATGGAGAGGCAATAGCAAGACAACCAATACTGAGTACGTGACAGGCGTGAAAGAGTCTGGAGACAGCGTGGGGAATGTTATGTTGCCTGTAACATCATAAGGCATGCCCGGTTTGGTGGTGGGTCAGTGATGGTCTGGAGAGGTATATCCTTGGAGGGTTGCCCAGACCTCCTGGTGTCATTCAGTGTGGGAATTGTAAAGATAACTACATTGTGACTACATTTCACGCTCAGAATTCAGACACAAGTAGACAGTCAGAATAGTGTAAAATAAATAGGGAGTGATTTCAGTCAAAGTCAAGTCATATATGTCACCTGTGTGGGTGTGCCTGTTTGCAGGGGCTTTACAAATATTATACCAATAAGTAAATTCTTAACTGCACAAGTAATTTTCAAAATATAAATTGTGTATAAATTCTGTCTTGGGTCTGAATTAAATGACTACAAGACACAGATCAATAATACTGTAGGTCCATTCCAATGTGTGCTTTAAGGATAAATCATTTATCTGTTGTTTTTGTTTTTTTAATCAGAGGTTTTGCAGAGCTGGCGGTTCCAGTTTGACAGTCCAATCTCGTCAGTGCTGTTGTTCCCTCTGAGAGTCCAAACTGAGTCCAATCAGCCCAGTGGAGACAAAAGTATGTCACTGCTCTGTTTCACTTTCACATCTCCGGACTTGTGTCCCTGTCTGTCTCTGTTTCAGTTTGCTCTTTTGGATAAACAGTTTAACTTGTCTGGCCGTCATTGTGGATAAGTCTGTTCATAAAAACAAGGATTTTGATTCTCTGTCTTTTCTTTTTCAGGTGTGCAGACAGAAGGCTACAACCTCCTGGTAACCAGTACTATAGAGATGGCAGTTGTCTACAGGTCAGTATCTGACAACTTTATCATTTGAGTGATCAGTCAGTTTTGTGCATTTTCACTCATCTCTCTGGTTGAGAAAATAGCTCTAGGCTGTATTTGTGTTATTTGTGTGTGTGTGTGTGTGTGTGTGTGTGTTTTCTCAGAGATGTCCAGGAGCAAGGCTTGTCTCACCCTGTGTGCCTCTCAGAGAGTGACCAGTGGGATGCAGTGCTTTGTGCTCTGGTTATTGACCTGGATTTTGACGGGCAGAAGGAGGTGCTGTTGGGAACGTACGGGCAGGTCAGAGCTTCTCTTTACTAGTGGACTTTATTAGAAGCACTGACAAAGCTGGAAATATTCTAGATTTGTTACCAATAAATCCCATGAAAATATCATGGCAATGATGCCTTCATCCTTCTTTTCAACTTATCTGTAACTTAGGCTCAGTATTTCCCTAAAAGAGCTGGACACTGTAAATGTTACTCAAATGTTACTCAAATAAGGAAATAGTGAATTTGTCGGGGTCTGTTTTCAGAGGTGGATTAATCCACATTTGGTGCATTTGTGAGTGTTTGGGTTAGCAGGATGGTGTTCATGGGACTGAGTCAAAATAAATTACAGTGCTACCTGTTTTCTACCAACATGGAACCAGTTATTTTCCGGTTCCTGCACCTTATTTTAAACTGTTCAGAACATTAGACCATAAATAAATTGGTTCAGAAAAAGTTGGTTCTCAGCTGGAACCAGAAATTTGCAGTTTTTCCTTGACCTGAACTGTGAACTGCAACAATATCAGTGGGCGTGTCATATTCAACAAGTTGGAAAGAGAGGATGGAGAAGTCAAGTGAGAAATTCTCAAAGAGTGTGCAGTGGTCTCATTTATAGTTGGCCATTGCTTGTTTTTTGGGGGGGGTAAAAACAAATACAACATATTTGTTGACAAACAACAAATCTGTCCCAACAGAACAAACGTTTTCTGGTTTGTGCAAAACCCTGAGTTGATGACACATTCATGATTACAATGGTTCCACTCAAAACTGGTGGACACATGGGCTGGTTTAATTTGAAATAAATTTGACTTTTGTTGTCCCCAAAAGGAAATTCTTTCTCACAGCAATGTACTTGTTTGACACAACAACAACAGTGATGAGTACAATTTCCCAACAACCCAACAATAAAAATGAACAATAGTAATAATACTAGAATCTAACACTAGAAGCACCAAGTTTCCAGGAATCATGAATGTAACCAGTTTAAGAAGCAGCTAATTTGGTGGAAAAGGGGTATGTGTGTAATGAAGGAACATGTTACCCAGTGCAAAAGTCTGGCTAACTGATGTGTTGTTAGCAGTGTTTGGACAGGAGCTCTTTTGGAGCTCTATGGCACAGAGGAGGAAGATACATCAGGCTTTCATACACACACAGTAGTTGTTATTAGTGGTATACATTCATAGTTGGTTTTGGTCTTTTGATGGGACTTGTAAAAATGACATACAGAAGGTTCACAGCAATTGAATATAATAAAACATGACACGTTTCAGCAGTGCTGGCCGGAGGCATAGGCAGTCTAGGCGAATGCTAAGGGCACCGTCATCCATGGGGGCGCCACAAATGGGGGAAGAGAAACAAAATCGAAATTTTTATCTTTGGCTTTTTGTTGTTGTTTTTTACTAAGACTATTATTACTATTATTTGAAGTATTACATAAGGCCACAACAACCAACTTACATAGCAAAGCCTACTAAATAATATAGAGGGCTTTTTTTACTGGGTTCAATAAGAAAGTTAATTTGTACAAGTTATTATTATTTTATTATGTCATATATTATTTTATTGTTTATTTTTCTGAACAAGTTAACTTGTAATTCATTATTAATTAATATGATAATCATAACACATGTACAATATTTTACTCAAAGCAAATTAGCACATATTTTTTATCTTATTTTTTATTTTTAGCCAAGTTGTTTGTTTGCATTTTGGTAATAAATGT
>CM069304.1:3822500-3860000 GCA_035609425.1 Epinephelus awoara | reverse complement strand
ACCGGTTTGATCTTAAGAGCCGGATCTGACTGAACTGGTATACCCAATTTTACCAATAGGTGTCATACTTGACTTTGCAGCCACCCCCCAGTGGAACAAAACCCAGTTTCCTCCGAGCAGTGTGGTAAGGTTCCGTTCAGTTTGGTACGATTTTTTTTTCCGTTTCCACAGTGAAAAGTTGTGGATGGTACCAATGGAACCATTCTGTACTGCCTCAATTTTTGGTAACCTTTCTGATGTGTACTTAGCACACAGTTCTAGTATTAAAAGGTAGAGCTGTGAACACTGCAGTCCGCTGATTGGTCAATAGTGGGCGGTCACTCTGCTCAGGGCTGAGATGTGGCTGGTTTTGAGGGTTATCTAATCACTGTTCATACCATGAAGGTTTTTATTACTAATCTTTAAAATGAAAGGATGTTTTGCTACCTCCAGCAGCAGCTGTAGTGTGAGAAAAGAAAATTAATTCACTGGGCCAACCACCAGCAACTTTTACGGTGGAACACTTATTTGTAATGCCACTCGATGCATGAGGTGAGGACGTGAATCAATCAACACACCTCGTTCATTTGACCTTTAGTTTCTATATTACATAGACTTTTAGTAATAAGTGGATCTTCAAGCGTTTTTATATACATATATATATTGTGGATTATGTGAACTGCATATATCCCAATCCTCACTCGGAGAAAAAAAAAACAAACATTGCGGAGCGTCATTCCTGTGGGCTCTGGCATCACTAAATTCCTGAGCTTGCTGAGAAGGACTAGATGCACAAACCCGCTCTTTTTAAATATCTCATAGAGAGAGACTTTCACTCCAGCCTGTTCTATTTTGTTCAGACAATGTTGGCATGCAACCCCGTTCTGTGGACGATAAATGAGATGCAGACTTACATCTGTGTCACCAGTAATGAAAGAAGAAAGAACGAGAAAATACAGTGAGTGATGGAAGGAGCAGTGAGTGACAACAACCCCGCCCACACAAAGACTGCTGCGGTGGAAATGCTAGGGTCTAGGTACCATGTTTGAAGGGTTACTTTTGGTTCCACAGGTACCATACCGAAAGTGTTTGGTGGAAACGGGGCTATAATTACACCATGTCCTGACACCAAACAAGCGTCAGACTATAACTACCACGACTACTCCATCGTGTAACATCGGAGCTCTCTATCCACATTCAATTCATTTAATGTGCACTTCAGTCATGTCATGTAAACGAACCATGTAGGCTACCTATTAGCTGTGCATTCAAGATCATACTGTAGAGGTTACCACTTAAAAGATAGGTGAGTAGCCCACTTGCTATCTTCCTTTGTATTTTTTAAACAGAAAACATGTTTTATATTGTGATATTTACTGGAAATGCCATAGAATGTAGCCAGCCACAATTAGGTTGTTATTATTGATGTCCTTTACCTTACCAGAAACCAAGTTCCCTGGCTATCTCCCTCCTGCCACATTATTTAGGTTTTTGTAGTGAAATGAGGGAGTATGCTATAGATAACTCCTCACTTCAACAGGAATAACTAGAAACAGGGCCTCCAACAAAAGTCCAGCTCAAAACCTGCACTGTATAATTTGTAGCCAGTTAGCCATGCTTACGTTGATCATGTTGTTTATATAGCTCATTACTTATGCAATACACGTGGGATGTAGCGCCGTGACACCATCAGCACAGATTGCTTATGTAGGCTACTTTTGAATTTGCCAGAACGTGTTATTATGACAAACGCCGGTTCAACCGGTTGGCATAAAATCAAACCGGTTTCAGCTTGTACACCGGACTGGACTGACAAAACCTGAAATTGACCCAACTCATCCCCTGCCTACTATACACTACAGAGACTATCACACCTGTTAGCATTCCTTCAAACATAGTGGAGATTTTATCATAGCTTCTATTAGACATTGCACGAGTGAGCTGAGTTGTGAGACCACCCGGCACACCTCTGGTTAAAGGTCCCATGAAACGACTCCTGAGATTTTAAACGTTTTCCAGGCATTGATGTACAGAACAAATATTTGTGCTTGATGGAAGGACTTAATGGCCCTGCTTTTATCTGGTATCAACTTGTGTCTTGGGTGATCATGTCACAAGTGGACAGCTCTGAGTACAGGTGTGAGTGCACCCAGTGCATCTTGAGATCTCATTGCTGAGACCACATTCAGAGGTGTCAAAGCCACTGTTTACAGCATCAGATTACTAATTAAAGGTCTTGAACATACAGCAGTGATAAAATCTACCTAAAATGACAGAAACCATCATTTTTGCTCCACTTTTGCGGAGTTGTCATGTCATCCATCCTTGTTATACAGTCTTGGGTTTAGGTGCAGTGCTAAGAGACTGTCTCTGGAGCCACTCTCCACTGAACGGTCAGTCAAACATCTTCCTGGACAACAAAAGCTAACATTACAACAGCTGTTAAACAGTCCCAACAAACTCACATCGACTTTGTCATTAAACTTGATAATAATTGTTTGGTATTAATACCTGTATAATGCTAACAGTTAGCCTTGTCACTGTGTGTGTTTGTGGGCAAACTCTCTCCAGTTGTAATCAGCATGGAGATCACTCTCCTGCAGCAGTAGTCTCCTATGATGGTGGATAAAATGGTATTGGCCTTGTGTTTATTTGCATATAGAGCCAGGAAGTGAGAGCAGGTCATAAGAGGTCACACAGAATGCTTGTGGAGACACACTCTAATGGTTATGGTGTAAAGCTGTCCAGTTTGGATCTGATCACCCAAGAAGCATGTTAGCACCAGGTATACACAGGCTCCATGATGTCTGGGCTTGGATTTGAGAGTAAGGTGCATAAGGAGCATTATGATCAGCAGAGACAGCAGGTGCTGATGCTGGCATCTCAGCTTGCGATTACATTGTTAAATGGATGACGTATGTCCCAAATACATGATTATTTATTCATAAAAAAAAGACACAGCAATAATAAAAAGTGTGGGGATTTAGTATAATAATGGATTAAATTAGTTGGTATGTTTTGCATGTTACCATTGATGGTGGAACAACTGATCTGGGACACAAGAACACTCTGCATTTCGTGGGACCTTTTTAATGTAAAACATATCTTAGAAACAAACTTGATAGTGTCATTAATATTTTAAGCTTTCAAATAAGTATTTATAGTTGCAACAAATTTGTATTGTTTTAAGATTCAGTAATGAACTTTGGCAAAGAACAAATGATACAGACATAGGTTTTTAAAGGTAGGGATTACATGATTTGTTATCAGATATATGTTTTGTTAATGTAATGCTAAAATAAAATGTTTATAAACAAGAACGCAACAATCTAGATCATTGCATGCCTAAAACCTCCATGTAAGGAACTTAGTCAGCCACTTGGCATGTTGTGGTTTATTGTTAGGTAATAAGCTTTTAGGGTATGGGAAGGAGAAGACCTTACTGCATTCCGTATTTGCCTTAGATTCTGTGTGGTCAGCAACAGGATTTTGCTGTGATTTTTAAACCTGATTACAGACAGTTATTCAAGTGTATCTGTATAGAGAACATTTTTTATTTCATTTTATTTTATTTTTTGCCAAACACTGTAAAAGTATGTAGTCTTTTTTTTTTCTTGCACGCAACCAGGACGACAACATGTACATTTCAAGTTCTATACAGGTGTTTGACATTTTTCTTGATATTCTATAGTATGTACTGCCTTGCGAACCAGAGGTTCTCCTTATGTCCTCACTGTGCAAACTCATACAGGCTTACTTCAACCTCTAAGCAGACACAGCGACTTCTACAGCTACAGTATAACAGCACCCACAGCCACAACTAATGTAAATCTACTCTGTGGCTTACATCGGACACAGTGGGGCAACAAATACCGGAACACAACCTCAACTCACTACTTCCTTATTCCAAGTCCATCATCACCTTATCTTCACCATCTGACATGGGAGTCATTTTATTTTTGGTGGTGGACAGTAGCCACCAATTCAGTGTGAGGGACAGAAATACGGCAACGCCACGCGAACAGACACCCCGCATATCCACCACAGACTGACGTTGATAGATTGATAAGCATCTACCACCACCTCTTTACCAGTACAGCACATCTCATCTGCAGAGCCCCGAGGAGTCACCACTTTTGACACAACACATTGATGATGAGGGCGGGAGTCAGGTGTGTGATCATTGTGGCCGCGCCTCGTAGCCCTTGGGATGTGCCTGCCACAACACAACCACAGGGAGCAACAGAGGAGTTTTCAGACACATTCAGCCCAACCAGGGAACAGATGATACCACATACTGGGGCAGTAAACAAAAAAGAGGCCATTTCTTTCTCAGGTGCTATATACCGCTCATCTCTACCTTCCTGTGCCGAACACAACACGACAACACAACGAACTGAATATCCACGGCAACACACAGCTGAACTGCCACGACAGCACATCTCCACGCAGCTATTCCAGATGATTTATTGTCAAGCACTAGATGCCTTTCCACTTTGCAAGTGGCTGACAGCTATTAAACCAAATAAGCAAGCATCATGTGAGCGTCCATTTTTACATGAGAAGAAATATCCACGGGGGGGCCTATGAAGACACAAGCATCAAACACCTATCAAGCATACAAGCACAGAGGCAAACAAAATCCTTTCTTAAACCTTTTTTTTTTTTTTTTTTTTTTTTTTTTACATTTATGGACTCTGGTGTTCTGTTTTTTCTCTGTACCTTCTTCCCCATTTCCCTTCTTCTCTCTGTGCTGTTCTTGTGTTGTTTCTGCGTTGTTTCATTTTCCCTTTTTTGCACTGGCCCATAGTGATGCCTTTAACGCCTCCCGTGTGATGCAGGTTTGGCTCAGTGTGTCTGTGGACAGACAGCCCACTCTCAAATGGTGCAAATGTCCTGCTTTGTGGTCAGAGCACGGTAAGCTGGAAATGAGCCTCTAATAGCAACTTTCGAAACAAAGCGCCAGCAAGGCAAAACCAAGCATGGATGTGTGGATATACTTTCTCTCTGGTGGTGGGGATGCAAGGAAGGAAAGAAGGAAGAAAAGTCTGAAGAGGGAGAATGAGTTGAGGCTGGAGTCAAGAGGTTGGCGGGTAGCATCCTTGCTGAAGACTGCCCCCCACCTGCCCACTGTGTCCCATGCTCCATGTGTGGTGCTGTAAGTACTTGACAGAAATGAATTAATAATCTGACTTGATGGTTAAAAGTTATTGTAAAACTAAAACAACTTGACTATTGTGAAATTGTTGATCCATAATGTTCATATTAGAACATGATATAAGCCCATAGTAACACCAGCAAACCGGTACTGTTGTTGAGAAACTGGCTCCAAATTCTCTCGCTATCTTTTTGTTATTTTAATTATTGTTAACATATTCTAAGAATTTGCTTCATTTAGGATTTGCTGATTATAGTACCTTGTGTTGGGTTGCCAAACACTTTAGTAACCAAGGGAATGAGTTGGGTCAGCTTCAATTTTGATATCAAGGTAAAACTTAGTTATAAAGGGAGTGTTGGCTTTTACTGTCTTGTAGCAACAGTTACTATGGAGCTTAGTTAAAAAGGTAGGATTTTATTTCACAGATGTGGGTTTTGGTTTTAGTGCTGGCTGTTTTTATTTGGTTTCACATCATTTTAAGTAAGCTGTCACACTTTGTGTGTCCACATGATGATGACATCCACAGGTTTTGTTTGCTCAAGTCATGGTATAATGAAACAAAGATTAAGGGTTTTTATTTCTTTTCATTTGTGTTAAACAAACCTGTCAGAATTTGTTATATTTGGATTGTGTGTATAAAAAAAATTCTATTTAGAATGGGTTGTGGAAGTGGTGCTTGCAATTAAAGTCCCCATTTGGGGACTACTCCCAGTGATCCCTCTTTGTATGGCCTATAGATATGTGGCCTTAGTGGCACACTCAACTTGCAATCTGCAATTTAGGGTTCATTATAAGCAGTCACTGATTTAGTATGATTAACTTCACATTAGTGTCAGTGCACTACCCATGGTGTTTAATGCACATTCTCCCAGGGTCATATCACAGTTTGTACCTGCAGTGTCCATGCACATAATGAACAATCTGCATATAAATATTTTGGTTACAATTAAGGTTATATTTGGGGTAGTGAATATATTTTATATTACAGGTGAAGCTAACTGTAACGAAAATGGCAATTCTGTTTCACCTAACAGAGTGAAGTACGTTTGGGTGATACTAAGAAAATGTGTTGACAGGCCACTGTAGCCTTATCTGGCTGGAGTGCATCACAGTGGTAGTGTGGATCTAACCCTGACACTACATTATTATGGCCGGGCTGCTGGGCTCTTCCAAAAATTGTATAAGCTGAGCTGTTAAGTATATGCATCATAAGAAACATTTAAGGGTATGGCTGTTACTTTTTCAGTGACTGCAAACTCATTGATGCTATTCAAAAGTCTGTGTAGATGGACAGCTCTGACTCTTTACAAACATCAAGTTATTAGTGTTTCCCCTATGATTTTTTTTCCAACAGCGAGGCTGAAGTGTGTGTGTTTATTTTGTGCTGCCAGAAGATATTTATTGCGACACAAGAAGGGCTTTAGACACATGTTTGTACACAGTTGTAGAGCTCAAACTAGATTTATACAGTTGCTCTTGCATGTGGGGGCAGATTTAACATTTGACATCTAGTGTTTCAATCAGTATTCTGACTATGTCATTATTTGTAAAAACAATTGATGACTTAAAAGGTAGAACACAGATACAAGTTAGCAACATTAAAAAATGTATCCAAATAGTTAAAGAAGTATTTGAGTAATGACATCAAAAACCAACAATGGTTACAATTGCCCCCAGTGTCCCTGAATCAACCCTGCGTTTGTAGTTGCAGAGACAAACTGACTCAAATCCTGGAGAAATGCTGAGTCGGTATACATAAAGAACATATGATGCCATGTGAGTTGTATGGGAACAATATAGGACAAATTAAAGCTTTATTGTAAACACAGAAAACAGTGGAGTGTATCTCAGCCTTTACAGAAATGTTCATTGTGGTGTGTGTTTGGCAAGTGAGTAGAGGGAGATGGTGTTTTTGCACTGGGAACAGGCAGCTGGATGTGAGTTTAGCAGTAAACCCTTAAAGTCCGTGTAAAGAAAATTCTGTTTTTGTTTCTAGGTTTGTGTTCTGGATTTAGTGGGCGGGTCTTAAATCGTAGCCGCATTGCGTAACAGAGCTATCCCTGCTACAGACACGCCCCCTGAGACTGTAGCAGTATAAATACACACTCTTGTACAGTAGGTGGCGGTATGCACCTCGAAGTTGTTTGCGATCCGCCAATAAATTGAGAGGAGAAGAAAAAGAAGTTTTGAAATACTTTCGGGTAGAAAACCAGCAGAGTTTAACTGTATATATATATATATATATATATCATATTTTTCACGTCACTATATTACCGTTTAGACTAATCTTATGTTTGTAAAGTCTATAAACACAATGATTGAACACACATTACTATTTCTGTGTGCACGTTTTGTAGTTAACATGGTTATTATAGATTAGCTGGGCTAACTGTTAGCTGTTAGCCGTTAGCCGTTAGAGGTGTCTGTAATAACTCAATAAAAGGTCTGTGAAAAAAAAGTTTTTTCCAGCGGATGTCTTAGTTACAACATGATTGAGCTAGCAAAGCAGTTTTGTGTTGCTATGTGTGGTATTTATTCAGTTTGGGGAAATCACGATGTCTAGAAAGCATCAGTGACTGCAGCTAAGAGAGACAGCTAACAGCAGCAGCAAAGCTAACATCAGTACGTCATCTGTTAAAAGCCTCCTGTTGTCGGATACGACATGAAACTACTCCAGTTAGCTCAATCATGTTGTAACTAAGACATCCGCTGGAAAAAATATTTTCAGTCAGTGGAGCCGAACTGACACTCTCCCTCCCTGGATTACATCCTCCTGTTCCACCGGCTGCTGGTGTGGCGTTATGTCCCTGTACAGTACACGGAGGCGACTTCCCTCCCACGAGTGGGCGTGGACTGAATGGCTGCAGCCTGGAGTCCTGAGACAAGAGGCTGCAGACATACCTCCGGACACACCCCCAGCGTTTCACAGCAGAGAGAAGTGCTTGTTTTTCCATGATTTTGAGAGCTAATTTTATATATTTAGCGATTTTTATTTTTTTTTAGTCTTTCAAATTTGGCTCAGTGATTAATGACACATATTTCTGTGATGTGACAAACTTATAACAGACATTTTTTGCTGCTTTACACGGACTTTAATGTAACAGTGAGTGTTCAGTGTGAGCTACAGTTTGTCAGGGCTGCCAGACCAGGGAAGCTATTATACTGGCAAATAGAAATTTCTTCTGATTGGCCTTCAAATTAGGAATATTGGCCAGTAGATCAGAGCACCCTCATCTGGGATCCTCAGCACTAGCTGCTTCAAATAGAGATAGTATGGTAATCCTGTATGGTGAGATTTTAATTTGTCAGTGGTGCTAATCTATAGTTGCGCTGCTGCTAAATGCATATAAGGAAAACACTATCGTCATGTGACAGTCAAGGGAAAAAATATTTTCTTATTGAAAACTAGCTTCATTTAGCCATCTATACTAAGTATACTAGGGGTTATACTATACAATAAAGTATATGGGCCTCATGCATGAATTTGATCTTAAATTTTGTGTGAACATTTCTAGAACTTTTGTGGCATTCATCACAATGTGCACTCTTCCTGCTTGTTTTTAAATAAGATCAAAAAAATTCAAGAGCACCCCAAACTACATGTAAGCCAGTAGGCAAGACCGATAGTCGAGGCTTCTATAGTAGGCGTGGGACTCGAGGCACCTATCAATTTGATTACACCTTCCATCTGGCTCTTGTACAGGTCCCTGTCCCCTTCAGCCTACCTCCATACCCGAGCTTTTGAACCAGGGGGTTCCAGTCGAATTGTATCTATCTGTGGGTGCTAACACTAATCTATTGTGGAATATACATACATGGGATATGTACCACCTGCATAGGGTCCAGTATTTGCATATTGTAATATTACACTGGAAAGAGTATGGATTTTACATGCTGTTAAATATTATATGGTCAACATCCTTTTTATTTAAAAAAGTTAACTCCAATAATGAATGAGTTAATTTGAAAGCACCTTACAGCCTCCTATGTAAATAAAAAATATCATGAGCAGAAGCAGAGTGCTCAGTAGCCGCTTCTGTGTCTTATTTACGTGAGCTCTACGAAAAGCCAAGACACTTAGCAGGATAGGTGCAGTGTTTTTAAGGTGAAACTGACCAAGTAAAGGGTTATCCTCTTCACCACAGAGGTGTTTTATGTTTGTTAATGCTGCAGCATGTGTTGGTAAGCACAGTTTATGTGCTGATCATTGCTCCCCTTGTTAATGTTAGTCTCTGGGTGATGGCGCAAGTAAGTATTCACTTGCCTTGCAAGTGTAATTATTTAGACATTAAATTAAAACATGCTGCTGCCTTTTGTGAAGATGAATTAGTGTGACCACGCTGTAGACTATCTGGGTGCTACACTGACCTTGTGGTTGAGTTCCACGTTTTTAGTTCCTGAAACTTCACATTATTAATGAACATTTTGATAATCGATTGATGACATTTGTCAATTAATGCTGAATCGTCCATGTCCACATTGCTATGCATCTAAGGATCAACTTTTTCCTCCACCTCACACGGGAGGTAGTAACAACACTGAAAATGTGTCTGTATAAACAGGACAAGTGGCAGGACGGAACCATGGGCAGGACTGTTTGAAGTTTTAGCATATGTGTGCGACACACAGTGGGAGTTTTAAAAAGCAGCTAGATGCAGTTAGCGGTTAACTTAAGTAAGAAGAAATCTCTGTAAATTTGGGAAAAGAATTAAATTCAGGCCCTTCTTACACCCCAAGCAGAGGACAAGAACAGTAATCATGTAACAGAGACGGTAAATGATTGTCATTGCCATGTCATGCCATTGTTATTGTTCAGAAAGCACTGCGGATGTGTATGTTATATGTCACATTTAGGACTGCATGATATTAGAAAAAACTGACATTATGATTTTTTTGTTTTGTTTTTTTGCAATATATATTGCCAGATTACTTAAAATTAAAAAATAGTGGCGGGGCTTTTACCCCCCACAACTGCAGAGGCTACCAGCTTCATGTGAAACAGACTAGGCCTGTCACAATAACAAATTTTGCTGGCCCGATTAATTGCGCCAGAAATTATTGCAATAAGTGATAATATTGCGTAATGTTGTGCTTTTAAGACCATTTTTATTATCGTTGCAATTTTGCTTTTTTTTTTTAGACCATTTTTTAAATTTATATAATGATAATAAAGGCATATTGATGCAAGTACACCCCTTTAAAGAGAAATAAACATTTATTTAACAAGAATATTTAGGAATGCAAAAAAGAAAATTAAAATATACGAAATATCACATAAAAATATCAAAATAAATACATAAATCCAAAAAAATAGACTGTAGTCTCTCACTCTCAGGTGTGCAGTTAAGTAGGTCATATTCATTGTTGAGATGGTTTTAGAACAAACCTGTTACACCGGCTTGTTAAATTACTGGGCTCCCCTCTGTCATTTAGTTTAAATCCAAAACACTCCCACACAGGGGCCGTGGCATTTGGTTTAGGAACAAGTTCCCAGTCTTTCTCTTGCGCTCAACTGTTGTTTTTTTCTCCGCCTCGTATCCACTCCCGTTGCCTTGATAAAGTTAATGCATCGCATCGTCATTTCAAACTCAACACTACTGGAAATTGTTTCAAATTAAAAGCCTCTTATAACCTCAGCTGAGAGAATCCCTCCATTTTCTATATAGGCTTTTATTGTGAAACATTTGTAGGAACTTGTACAGTACTTCAAATGTAGCTCCTGCCATCTGCTGGTGCTTTTTAGGTGACTACAACAATATTTCGGCTGGCACATGAACAGACACAGTGACTGAAATGATAGTAATTATAATAAAAATAGGACAAAATAACTCGATGACATCACACACGTCATCAGAGACGACGGGGATAATTGATGTGGACCATCGTGTAGTGTGTCATGTCTGTCGGCCGAGTCATCGCACGATTTTATGACTCTACAATCGCGTAATGTGACATAGTGACTCTCAGAACGGGCAGAAAAGTCATGTAGTGTGTACCAGGCACCAATCGTCCTTTACCGTTTCTCCCTCTTGCATGTCACTCATTTTCAATGTGTGACTGCAGCGAGTGCATGAGAGGGGGAGGGGCTGCTGAGTGCTCAGAGAGGTGAGTGGAGCAAAGAGCATCTTCAGAGCTGCTTTTCTGAAGCAAAACAAAAGTTAACATGTTCTAAAAAAAAGACTATCGCACATGCGCCCATCATGATGGTGATGTTCAAACGATATATCGTGCAGCCTAGTCACATTAGAGACCAATGCTGTTGTGTTTAATTTCAAGCCCATTATTCCTCTTTTGACTCCGCGATACTGCGATACTGCCATGCCGTCTTTAATCACGCATTGGAGTGACATGATGCAGCCAGCGTTTGATTTTGTGTAAAAATGCAAAGAAGGCACAAAGAAGGGACTTGATAGCAGCTCTTTAGCGCCATCTCTGTGTAAAAAGGTTAGATTAGCAAATCTGTAAGTAAGTATATAACCGCTATATATGTCCACATACATTTACAAAACTACTAATAAAATGATGTCAAAATATAATTCTGCCTGTGCTGAAGCCTCATTATCGCAGCTGTGCGTCTATGATATACTTTTAAACTGAAACTACTTCTCACTTACTCAAACAAATGTACAAATTTTAAAAGCTCAGACTGCAGTGACATCATGAACATGGCAGCCTGTTATCAAAAACAGTTACAAAATCAATGTTGACAAGTAAGACACTTTTACTTGAGTCAGAATTGAATTTCCATATAGAAAACAACGAGTATGATTTAATAACTTAATATTCTCTCCAAAACGTAATGGGTTATTCATTTTCATGAAATGCGGGCCAGTAGTTTTCCTGTAATCCTGCTGACAAACAAACCAAACTAAAAACATTACCTCCTTGTCAGAAGTAATTATCACTAATTGTGATTTTTCATTGTATATAAAGTAGTACAAAGTGGTGGCCAACCAAATCTGCAATAGCTTATTTGCTGTAGCTTGATGCGTTGGCCAACGAAGGCTTAAGAGGAGGGAGTGTACTCAAAGATGGAGCAGATTTGTTTGCTGATCAGAGACCAGACCGGCTCATAGGCCATTTCCGATTACAGAGGTAGATTCTTCAAAACTTGTGTCATGCGACATTTTTATGGCATACTATAGTATGATATTATTTAGGGCTGCAACTAATAACTAATTTGAAAATCGATTAACCTGTCGATTATTACTTAGATTAATCGATTATTAATAGGATAAAAAGACAAAAACTACATTTCTATCCTTTGCAAGATTGTATTAAAAAAACAACTTATTCATCTTCTTGTACATTGCTCTTTCAAACAACTTGCAAATTGAAACAAAGCAAATGTATATGTTACATCAAGGGTGCAAAATAGTTTTTTATAAAGTTCACATAACTAGGTCTTTTTT
This sequence comes from Epinephelus awoara, assembly GCA_035609425.1. Classification (NCBI taxonomy): domain Eukaryota; kingdom Metazoa; phylum Chordata; class Actinopteri; order Perciformes; family Serranidae; genus Epinephelus; species Epinephelus awoara. Next base: position 3,847,451 of record CM069304.1, on the reverse strand, counting down.
CAGTTTTTTCTCAAAACAAAAACCTGTTAGTCTTCAATTTAAGAAGGAGCCAAATGATTAAAGCAAATAAACATAAGATAAATAATAATAAATTAAGTGCACTTGGCAGGTCTTTACATTTGTTTTCAAAACAAAAACCTGTGTAGGACTTCAGTTTGAAGTCGCTGAATGTTTAAAGAGTTATCAACAAAAACACAATATATAGGTTTTGACAAATTTCTTATAGCAGGCCTTTCCATTTGTTCTCAAAACAAAAACCTGTTCAAGTCTTCAGTTTAAAGAAGGTGATTTAGCTAAACAACAGTTTAAATAATAAAGAAAAACATAAAACACAAACCAAGTGTTTTACAGGCTTTGCTATATGGCTATTCAACAACAGGCCATGGACGTAGAACTGGACTATGAAAGAATGGTAGAGAATGCAGAGAAGAGGCGCTCAGATGGTGCTGAGGTGCCAGGGATACATAAGTAGGACTTTGCTAACCTGGCCAAGGTGGGATATCTATTCTCATAAGCCTTCCACCAATGTAATGGATTTTCTTCCCTGGCAAGGGGCTTCTCTAAAATATGTGAGGACCTCGTTCCTCTCTTGGCTATTGAGATCCACAGCTTCCCCCCCTCTATGCTCCTCTTCACTGCTGGTTTCAGAATCAAGGAGTGAGTCAAGTAAAGAAACCGGAGTTGTAGGCGCAGGAGCAGCTACCGTATCAATTAGTCAATCAACCAATCAATCAATCAGTTAATTAATTTTATTTATAAAGCCCAATATCACAAATCACAATTTGCCTCACAGGGCTTTACAGCATACGACATCCCTCTGTCCTTTGGACCCTCGCAGCGGATAAGGAAAAACTCCCCCAAAAAAACCTTTAATGGGGGAAAAAAACAGTAGAAACCTCAGGAAGAGCAACTGAGGAGAGATCCCTCTTCCAGGACAGACAGACGTGCAATAGATGTCGTACAGAACAGATCAACATAAAAAATTAACAGTAATCCGTATGACACAATGAGACAGAAAGAGAGAGACACAGAGAGACAGACAGATAGAGATGCAGGACAGATGGTAATGACAGTAGCTTACAATATCATTAATAAAAGTAATAATATAATTAATAATAATATATTAATATCTGATAGTGTACATGTGTGACAATAATCATATGTGTATAATAACAGTAGAAGTATTACTAATGATGCAGCAGCAGCAGGAGGCATCTGGCAGGACCACGGCAGCACTATTCAGGCATCGCTGCAATACGAGTTAACCTGAGAGACAGTGGAGCACAAAGGCTCCGGAGAAGAAGCCGAGTTAGTGACATCCAGAATGGCCGAGTTAGCAAGATGCAGTGAGAGAGAGAGAGAGCGAGCGAGACAGAGAGAGACAGACAGACAGTGCCCGGTGTATTATAGGGGGTCCTCCGGCAGACTAGGCCTACGTCAGCCTAACTAGGGGCTGGTACAAGGCAAGCCTGAGCCGGCCCTAACTATAAGCTTTATCAAAGAGGAAAGTCTTAAGTCTAGTCTTAAATGTGGAAACGGTGTCTGCCTCCCGGATCGCAACAGGAAGATGATTCCACAGGAGAGGAGTCTGATAGCTGAATCCAGCCTTGAGGTAACAAAAGCGTGGACCAATTTTTCTGCATCTTTTCGGGTCAAGATAGGCCTAATTTTCGCAATATTATGCAGATGAAAAAATGCAGTCCGTGAGGTTTGTTTTAAATGAGAATTAAAAGACCGATCTTGATCAAATGTTACTCCGAGGTTTCTTACGGTACTGCTAGAGGCCAGAGCAATGCCATCGAGAGAAACTATGTCATCAGATAAAGAGTCTCTGAGTTGTTTGGGGCCAAGAACAATAACTTCAGTTTTTTCTGAATTTAACATCAGGAAATTGGAGCTCATCCAGGTTTTTATGTCTTTAAGACAATTATGAAGTTTAGTTAATTAATTACTTTCTTCAGGCTTCATAGATAAATACAACTGTGTATCATCGGCATAACAATGGAAATTTACAGATCGATTTCTAATTATGTTACCTAAAGGAAGCATATATAGAATAAATAGGATTGGTCCAAGCACAGAACCTTGCGAAACTCCAAAACAAACTTTAGTACGTAAGGATGATTCATTAGATAAATAAGATTTAAACCAGCTGACCTTTTAGGTCAATTAAGTGTTACAGTCTCTGTAGCAGAATTTGATGGTCAATTGTGTCAAACGCCACACTAAGATCTAATAAAACAAGTACAGAGACGAGTCCTTTGTCTGAAGCAATCAGAAGGTCATTTGTAATTTTAACTAGTGCTGTCTCAGTGCTATGATGCACTCTAAATCCTGACTGAAATTCCTCATTGCCATGCAAGGTCAATTCCTAAATTATTATCATGGAGAAAATCACACAGCTGGTCTGCGACCACTTTCTCAAGGATCTTTGAAAGAAAGGGAAGATTAGATATCGGTCTATAGTTGGCTAACACCTTTGGATCCAGGGTGGGCTTTTTTAGGAGAGGTTTAATTACAGCTACCTTAAACACTGTGGTACATAGCCTGTCAATAAGGATATATTGATCATGTCTAATAAATGAGTGTTAACCAAAGGTAAGACCTTCTTAAGTAGCCTAGTTGGGATGGGGTCTAAGAGACACGTTGATTTAGATGAAGAAATCACTGCGGTCAATTCTTGAAGAGAAACTGGGGAGAAGCAATCTAAATATATATTAGGTCTTACAGCTGTGTTTGAGGTTAAATAGGTACTATCTGAGGACAGGAGGTCATGACTTTTGCCTCTAATACTTAGAATTTTGTCATTAAAAAAGCTCATAAAATCATTACTGCTAAGGGCTAAAGGAATACAAGGCTCAATAGAGCTGTGACTCTCAGTCAGCCTGGCTACAGTGCTGAAAAGAAACCTGGGGTTATTCTTGTTTTCTTCTATTAATGCTGAGTAATAGTTTGCTCTGGCATTGCGGAGGCCCCTCTTATACGTTTTGAGACTGTCTGCCCAGATTACACGAGATTCTTCCAGTTTGGTTAAACGCCAATTCCTTTCAAATTTTTGCGATATTTGTTTTAACTTGCGGGTTTGAGAGTTATACCAAGGAGCGAACTTTCTTTGCTTTGTTAAAGCAACCCTTAAGAACTTTCAGTTTTGGTTGATTTTGGCGGCGCCAGTGGTCCAAAGCGGTAGTGTTTTGCCTGAAGGAAGACCACATTTCCCATGAGGACCAGCGCATAGTGTCGTAAAATCCTGATCTCCCGGTCGCCTGTAGTTGGATTGAGCTACATTGCTGTTTCCAGTGGCTGTGTGAAGGATGAATAGCGATGAGGTAATGAATGTAATTGTGGCTAAACAATATCATATGACGACGCTGAAAATAAGAAACGTTTAACTTTGGTTTAGTGCCGTATTCCCCCACCGCCCCCCCCTCACCCGACTTGTCAGCGGCGGCTGACGAGTTGAGCCTTGAAACAGATAAATAAAACGTTATGTTGGATCATTTCACAGTAAACACACGTACAGATACCGGCAGGAAGGTGCCGCATTGCCTGAATATCAACCCTGCACAATGCGCACGAATATACAGTTCAGTCTCTCAGGGAAAGTACTACTGTTCATTCTAAACAGTTTCTTCACATTGTATTGTTTCCTATACTGTTATAATTCTGTTATTAGGATTCTATATGGAGAATTATACATACATTTATTACTAAAATTACTCTATGCAAGTCTGTTATTGTCACTGTCATTTTTGAATTACTAAAAGCCAAGACGAATTCCTGTATGTCCTTGGCAATAAAGTTCAATATGATTCTGATGCTTATTGAACATCAAAATTTTTTATATTTGTTACATAACATTTCTGTCTGTTGTTTTATCAGGAATTTGCTGTCCCGGACACTACCTCCACCAGTTTGAGCCCCCACACACTAGTGCTGGCAGAGGCAGGGGCAGAGGGGCGAGGGGAGTAGGTGCAGGCAGAGGGAGAGGGAGGGGAAGAAGTAGGACACCAGAGGACTTGAACCCCGAGACCCAGACAGACCCAGACAAACTTTTATTTCTACACCCTCTTTCACAGTTGTCAAAATTCAAGTACTTTGTCACATTCAACACATTCAAATTGTTATTTTGCCACTTGTCCCTTCACAGTAAAGGAAGTAACAAGTAAAACATACAACCTAGAGAAAAAAGAAAAACATTTCCAGGCACATGCACAGTGTTACGCAAGAAATATCATGAAAAAAAAAGAGTGGCATAAATGCAATGTGCATTTTTGCAATGACGGGGTATGTGTATGATTTGAATAAATAAATGGCACAACAACACTGTATTACAGTGGTAGTAAATGAACGACAATGACAGCTGAAAAAAATTACTGTGAATAAAAAAAACAAAACAAAAGGGGAGTGTGATGCATGTACATGGATAAATAGAGCAGGATAAAAAATAAACTATGACAGTTAAAATAAGAAACACTGAATAATCTGTGTGACAATGTTAGAAGTTATCTGGAGTCATCTGGAGAGTCATGCCGCTCTTCTTCCTCCACAACACTCAGAGAATGCATGCTGCAGATAGAGTAGATTGTAAGATTCTGCCCCAGCGCCTTCTTCCAGCATTTGGACACCCTCTATCGGTTCTCCCCTGAGTCAAAACAGAAAATAGGACATGTTGAAAAATACTAAACATTGCCCAAAACAAACAAATGCAGGCCCTGGGAAACACAAAGTACCTAACATGATCCGACTCTTCTGTAAAGCTGGAAACTATAGGCTGTAGCGGTTGGAGGTGTTGCTTGTGGGGAGTAGACGTTACTTGCTTCTTTTGATAGCTGTAGAGAAATAACATGTAAGAAATTTATATGGATAAAGTGTAATGCAAGACAAACAAAAGTATACACACTGGAAATAAAGGCACTATATAAACATCACACTGTAATAAAATGCATCATCTATGTTATACTAGAGAATTATAAGATAAGAATAACAATAATTAGCAATACAACATAAAATATAAAAAGATAATAACATGAAAAAAATAAATATGGAACAACACCGTACACCTTACACAACATAATGTCCAATAGACACATAACAATAACAAAAATATCTTGTTAACAGACTGACTTGAAGATGTCAAGTTTACTGGCTAACTGAGATTGTAACCTTCAAAGTTAGGTGCTTGGTGCTACTGAAGTGAGCTGCACACAGACCCTTCAGGACTGACTAAATAAACATTACATGTAGAATTTTAAACATGCAACAATCCCTGTAGTTTTAGCTACACTCAGCACAAGGTGCTATTGATAAGCAGGACTATGAAAAGTCATAACTCAATGCACATTGCACACGGGTTTTGTTTTACTGATTATTTAGAGCAAGCAACATGGTTTGACTTCTTTTGCAATCACTGTAGTCAACTCAACAAAAACACGACAAGAATCCTGTTATTCTCTGAAACTATTGCATAACAATCATCAGAAACTACTGTCACGTAGACACAAACTGACACGATAACACCACAATGATTCAGTATGACTGATCTTTCCACAATAGGAACCTACATATTTTACTCAAACTTTATATTTGCGGTTTGCAGCCATCGCATTGTTTTATCTTTACACAGTACTTTTGAGCTTGTTGCGTGGCTGGTCGCGTCAGTGTGGAACTGCAAACTATCACGCTGGTGGCTATTTATTGCTACCACGCATATTTCCGATAGCTCACATCAGCATTATCATTTTGATTTGAGCATCGAAAGCTACTTACTAGTCCAGCAGGAACAGAGCTAAGGCAGCATCGGTCGAAAATCCCTCTTCGTCTTTGAGCTCAGCGAGTGAAAGCCGGGCCAATGTTGATCCTTGACTGTCCTTTCATCCGGGTAGCCTCCCTCTTTCTTTTTTTGTCTCCTCAGACAAAACTTTTCATTTCCTTTGTTGTTTTGCAGCTTCTGCCATGATAGCAGTAATTGCGCGCAGGCTTTCGCATCGACTTCCGCCTTTGTAACGAATGGGGAAAGGGGGAAGTGACGTATGCCGTAAAGCAGTCAACACATTTGTAGTTTTTTGTGTGGCAGGGTTACTGCCACCCTCCTCGAAGTTGCTTAGTGCCAGTTAAAACAATACAGACCCCCTCAGGCCATTACAGAGGTGTCATTCAACTAGTTGTAAGTCGATGTATCATCACAAAAGTTATGAAAATATTTTATGAAGGTTGAAAAGTTACTTAGTGCTGGTTTAACTTCTTTTTAAGAGGTGCTACAGAGCAGCGAGCCTACGGTGCTATCGACAAGATGATCAATTTGAGAGAGGTTAAAGTCGGCACGGGAAACCTCTGTTACTGGAGGACTTGGTATTGAATTTAACGACAGAGTAATCATTTCCTTAAATTTTGCGACAGCACTATCTGATAAACATCTAGTATAGTAACTGTTGCTGAGTGGCGTGTAATTGAGTAAAAAGAAATCAAGAGTAATCAAATAATGATCCGATAGCGAGGGATTCTGTGGAAAGACTGTTAAGTTATCAATTTCAATTCCATACGTCAGAACTAGATCGAGGGTTGAGGATCAATGGTTAAAACAGTGAGTGGGTTCATGTACACCCTGACTGAAGCCAATAGAGTCTAATAATGAGAAACGCAGTAGCCAGGGAGTCATTATCAACGTCGACATGAATGTTAAAATCGCCTACAATAATAACTTTATCTGATTTAAGAACTAAACTGGATAAAAACTCTGAGAATTTAGAAACAAATTCAGAGTACAGGCCAGGAGCACGGTACACTATAACGAATAAAAGTGGCTGTGAGGTTTTCCAGGTCGGATGTAAAAGACTAAGAACGAGGCTTTCAAAAGAATTATAGTCTAGTTTAGGTTTAGGGCTGATTAACAGACTAGAGTTAAAAATGGCTGCAACTCCCCCTCCTTGGCCGCTGCCTTGAGGTATGTGGGTATTATTATGACTGGGAGGAGTAGATTCATTTAGACTGACATATTCGTCTTGACACAGCCAGGTTTCGGTGAGACTGAGTAAATCAATATGATTATCTGAAATTAATTTGTTTACTAACACTGCTTTAGACGATAGAGACCTGATATTTAACAGTCCGCATTTAATTCTCCTGTTTTGTCTTTCTGTCACAGAAGAGGTTTTAATTTTTATGAGGTTGTTTTGCACAACTCCTCTTTGTTTAATGTTAGATTTAGATAATTTAGGTGGTCAGGGGACAGACGCCGTTTGTATAAAACTATGAAAACTATGGCTGGGTAATTGCACTAGAAGCTCAGAGAAGCGTATAGGACTGTGACTCTGAGTCCTGATCTCAACTCTGGGTTGTCAGGGATTTGAATTACTAATAAAATTTGCCAGGTTCCTAGAAATGAGAGCAGCTCCATCCAAAGTGGGATGAATGCCGTCTCTCCTAATGAGACCAGGTTTTCCCCAGAAAGTTTGCCAATTATTAATGAAACCCACAGTTTGCTGGACACCACCTGGACAGCCAGCGATTAAATGATGACATGCGGCTAAACATGTCATCAGAGGTCAGATTTGGGAGGGGTCCAGAGAAAACTACAGTAATGGTGTAGGTGACACTGGTTTGCTCATGGACACCATCACACTGCTGCTGATGATCCCTTGTCATGCCTGTGTTTGCACTTTGGCTTGCACCTTAAAGACCTGCTCAGCTGTTAGAAACTTCAGTTTTCTGAACCTCGGGTCCAGGGCGAAGGAGAGGACCACCGTGTTCAGTGCTGTGTCAGAGAAAGTAGTCTCCTTCCATCGCTGTTGAAGCTGCTCTGTAGCAGTGACTTATAAAACCTGCACTGCCGCTGACTCGAAGACAGCACTCTAGGTGGACTTCACTAGCCCCTTCACAAGTGGAGGTAATGCAGAGATTGTGGTGTATTTCTCCCCACTCATAAACACAGTGGCACATTCAAAGGGTTTAATGGCTGTGGAAAGCTCCTCAAACAGGTTCCACTGGTCGGCTTTCAAGTCAAGGTACTGCTTGCCTCTGTGTAACAGTCAAGTTAGACAGTGTGGCACTTATAGGCCACCTTTGCTCAAGCAGTCGGCTAATCATATAAACATCCTGAATAAGCTTGTGCTGTGGTGTTCCCATTTGTTGCTGTTTATGTCTCAGTTTGTTGCAGGCTAGCTCACTTTTTCTAAAGTGTTCCACGAGACATCTTGCAGCCCCAACAGCTTTTTCAATGCTCGAGTGCTTCAATGAAGAATTGATCACCAGCTGCAAGGTGTGGCCAGCGCAATGGACTGAGGACCACCCATGCCTCTCCTCAAATAGTTTTGTTATAGCCACAATATTGGCACCATTGTCATGCACAATAGCAATAATTTTGCTTGGGGGAATTTCAAAACTGGCTACTACCTCTTCCAACCATTCTGCAATGGTCGTAAGGCAGATTGACTTCATGTTCCAGTCGTCTTCATTATAATGGTATGTAATGCCAAGCCATGCTTCTGTGGCTACATTTGTCTTAACATCAGTGGTGAGAGCAATTTTGCTCTGGGTGGCTATTATGTCACTCTAAACTGCTTGGAATGTCTGCTTGTACTTCTTCTCCATCAGTTTGGTAAAATGGGTCCTCGAGGGAAGAGTGTAACCAGGGTTGAGGATGTGAATCATTTGTCTGAATCCTTCATCCTCCACCATTGATAGTGGCCTCATGTCAGTTACCAGCATATTCAGGATACCATCAGTTAGTGCAGCTGCTTGCTGTGGTGTGCAGACCTTCCTCAGAGCAAAGTCACTAATGTTGGCTTGTTTCTTTCTGAAATGAAAGAAACCATATAATGAGTGTACATAGTAGCACCATTTACATGTAACTCAATACATACCTTTGTTGACTTAATTAATAATTGAATAACTGATGTAAAAGGCAAGTTAAGACAATACAGCATACACTAAGAATAATAATAATAATAATAATAACTAATTTCTGTTGTGAAGAAATAAAGGATTCACTTTAGGCTGCCTCTGAATAATAGCATGAAATATTCCAGCAACTCCATAACGATAGTTATACTCAAGTGTATCTCCAACCTAAATAGCTTTATATAGCTTTATTAGGGGACAGGCTAACGTACATTAATCCATTACGAAAGATGAGAGATATTTCTGTCCGTTATGTTTGTTTCAAAATTAGCAACTGTTTGCTCCATCAAAACGGACTCAAATCTGCCGGAGACTGACACGTTATCAGCCCTGAGTTGCAACAAAGGGATACTCAAATAAAAGAACTGGCATGCTTAACTCATTAATGGTTATTGCGACCTAAAATAACACAACAAATGAAGTCGTCACAAAAAAATTAATGCACAGCAGCTGCTGTTGTGCTTCATTTAACAAACCAATTACTCCTTGTTGACAAAAGATTAAAAACAGACACGGACAGACACAGTGGATCAATGTACCTGGGCTAGGGCTTTATAAAGTTACGTACCTTGAGTCCCCTTCACCCATGGCTCCAACATGCGTCCTCTTCAAGTGCTCCTGCAGTGATGTTGTGCTACTGTGCCATGCAAGGTCAGCTCTGCACATTTTACAGCTAATTGTCTTCTTTGAAGGCTTTATATAGGGATGCACCGAATATTTGGTAACCGAATATATTTGGCCGAATATTGCAAAAAAAACCACACATTCGGTATTCGGTGGAATAAGTTAAAAGTGAGGCCGAATAATAGTAATATTTTGATAACGCAATCAAACAACATGCCGTGACGGGCGGTGTAAAATGTCGTCAGTGTGGCGATCCGTCCATTGCCACACTCACAGTTGCAACTAAAAATAGTTTTGAGCGAGCAAAATAGGCTTACATCATTCAGCACGCTGTGCGAGCAGCCTACGGATTTCAACCACCAGCAGAAACAATAGGCAAATCCCACCCGTTGTGGGTTGAATGGGGGTCACAGACACAGGCAGTAATGTATTCCTGTCAGTACCTGAACAGCCGAGCCAGCCGAACACAGGTATGTGGCGTGTCAGAGGAAAAACGAGCTGTTCACATTTCTCTCTTGTGGCAGGTAACGGCCCACAAACCTCACCGCACTTTAGGGACTGTTCTTTACTTGTCAGTGGAGGAGGGTGGCTGGTTGACTCTTCTTGTATTTATTTATTTTATTTTGATCCCCCCTATGTTAATCACGTATTGATGCTGTTTTTGAAGTATGAATAAGTCAATAAGTAATTTATTCCATTGAAATATCATTGATGTGTTATAGAAAAGTGATTTATCTTACTACTCAGAACCATGATATTTTCATTGGTATCGTACAGTAGGTCCCAGTTTTGGTGCCGTGACAACACTAATCTGGATGTGGTTCATCTGCAAAAACTAATGAAAAACTAAAGAACAATATTCGGTACTCGGTATTCAGCCAAGTGTTTAATATTATTTGGCCTCGGCTTCAGCCCCAAATTTTCATTTCGGTGCATCCCTACTTTAATATAAAGTGTTCCCACACTTTTGATGACTTGGGTCGTACACTTTTTTCCGTTGTATCATTAACCTCTGTTTCTGCACGTTTCTCCACTGAACTGCTTACTGTAGTGCTTGCCTCTGCCATTTCTCAACTGTTCCCTCCTGGCAAGGGAGACGGCGTTGTCACATGAGCTGCACAAGGCACCGCATTGGCTGGCTTACTGCCACCACCTGAGACGTTGCCACTGCGCATGCAGCACATCATAACATAGATCTGGCTAATTGATGATTAAATTCATTGCCAACTATTTTTTTAATCCATTTAATTGATTAGTTGTTGCAGCCCTAATATTATTAATGACGCCTTAAGGGCATTCTATACAGTTACTTTTTTAATGCCATTCTAAACTATTAAAGTTGAAGTAGGCAGTTTAATTTTGGCATAATAACCATTGAGTATATTATAAAACAAGTGGTCAGAGAGACACTAGATTTCACCTCCTCTTAGCTCTGTGTTCAGGCTGTAGAAAATCTAGCCTGTGATGGGAGACTTTAGCCAATAACAGTTCATTTCAAAAAGAGGGCAATCCTATTGGCTGTTCTACAAATGCAGATGCACGTGCAAGTGCCTTTGGTCAATGCCTGGTTCAAAGCAGGAGAATCCTGTAGATAAAGTTGCTATTCCAGCAACTGCCTACACTGCACGGCAACCCAAAACAGGACACTTATCAAAGATAGTCTAAAAGAGAGTCCTGCAATGAACACAGTAAAATGTGTCAGTATTGATGAAGCATTTCAGAGATGGGATGAATGTTGCTAATAGTTTAGCTTTCTGCTAACCAAAGCCACGGCCACAGCTTTAAGTCAATGTATGGAGATCACTGATTAATGTATGAAGCACTTGCATATGTACATGGTCATCTGGTAGGAGGGGCTTAGGACAGAGAGGGGAGACCTGCAGGAGGAGGGTGCATTTTCAAATTCTGAATGTTTTTTTTCTGCCTTTTCCAGATATTATATTAACCTTACCTGTCAAGTGTCAGTGGCTTGTTGGTTTCGAGTTCACACGCAAATTGCCTGGCACATGCATCCAAATTAGGATCAAATGCAATTTCAACATACTCAGATGAGTAAGAGCTAGGGCTGTCAATCTTCCCCCAAAATCAGATTCGAATTTTTAATGTTTTTTATGTTAAAAATTTGAATAATATTCAAATTTTTCCTTGGCTGTAGTCTAGGCCTACCACCACATTTTTATATTTTTTGTATTATAATGACATTATTTTAATATTTGCATCACATGCAAAAGTGAGCGTCTCCAGAGGCTTGTTGCTCCTCCTCACTACAAGTTGTTGTCATTAACTTTTAACCTGCAAAGGCGGCAGTGCCGGAACATTGTAGGAATTTATGAAAGCCCTTGTGAACATTTCAATAGTTAAACATTAAAACAATATTTATTTGCAATTACTCTATTGAACAACCCTGAAGCATGAGCAAACGGGCTGTGTCACTTCGGATCAAAGAGATGCGCCCTGTCACTGTCAGTGCAGGGCTGACAGGGCGCCCTCCGCCGAGAAGAGAGGAGATGGATTGTAGGTCTGTTTGTAAACGGGGATTCTCTGACAGTCATGTATTTCCCCAAAAAACATCTCTCAATGCATGGTAGAGTGCTGTTTTTTTTTCTTCAAAATATTCGAACCTTAGTTTCCAACTTCGAATATGCTTATTTTTACAATAAATCGAATTGTTTTCGAATAGCGAAGTTCGTTCTGACAGCTGTAGTAAGAGCAGACTTCATGAATTTCATTACAAGACTTTTCCATTGACAGCATGGCCGTGCCGGATCAAACTATGCCACATCGTTTTGAGTTTCCTTTGTCAGTTTACCATGCTGAGCTGCACTGTGCCCGAGATGGACCATCTCTGGAGTCGGGCCAGAAGCACACCCAGCAGCTCCAAACAGGTAGCTGTGACATCTTTCTGACCACAGCCACTGCCCTGCTGTATGATGGAAAAACACTTTTACTTTTACTTAAGCTATGGATCAGTCTGATGCTTTTAAACGTCATCACTCAAGACAAGCCTGTTACCAGTTAAAGACACACCTTCAAGCTGGTAGCCCTGTTGTAATGGGGACCCAAATCCCCGCCATGCTGAGCTGAATATAAGAAAAAAATAAAACATTTATGCATGAGGTCCAATATTCAGAACTAGATACAAAACTTTCTTGAAATATAACAATTTTAAATAAAAACATTAAATGCAGTTTTAATTAATTATTTGCTATAATTTTGTTGCTTATTAGCTAAACCTGAGAAAGTTGCTGTTACAAAATGGATGGCTGTTGAAGCAGAGAATTCACCTTGTGTTTTGTAAAATGGAGCACGTGGGAGAGCCTTTTCTTTTCGTTTCTTTTTTTAACAACAAAAATTGAGTAAAATTAAAGAAAATGTCAGTACTTACTTTTTTGATGATGACTTTTAAGTTAGTCTACATTTTGGGTGTAATTCCCTCCATTCCACCATGTAATCTAACCAGTGCTTGATGTCAGTTCATTTCTGATGTTTTACCTCTGTTGTGTCCTGCTTTGTAACAATTGAATAGTTTTGAATAAAACATACTTAGAGTGCAGGTGCTCTTCATAGCACTGATGCATACGTTTTCTCTCTCATCTTCTACCTGAATGTTTGTCTTTCATATAAATGCCTAGGATGTAAAAGGATGTTCATACAATGTTGCCAAATTTATAGTTTTTAATGTTTATTTGGATTTGACATGTGTATGTGTGTACCTGCACAGATGCTGATGGTGAAGGCAATTGGAACAATTCACAAGGTGTGTGTGTGTTTATACTAGGATGGCTGATACAGGAGGTATTTTAAAAAAATATTTGAAAGCTATTTTCCAAAATCACTGCTAAAAAAATCTCCATTATGTCACATATTAGATTAGCAAAATAGAGCCTGCAGACTTTTTTTTTTAACATTTAAGATGTCAGGCCCTTTTGTTGCATGTCAATCACAACCTTATCCCATAGTACATTGTAGGTAAGGTACTTGTTTGATACTTTAAGCAAGGAGGCTGTTTGATAGGCAACTTCTATTTGATCATTTTAGATCCCAATGCCAATCCCAACAAACGCCAGAGGCAGCCTGCTCTTCTGGGAGACCACCCACCGGATTATGGTAGCTATCCAATAAAGAAATTGCTCCGTCATTTAGAAGAATTTAAGACATTACAATACTGTATCTGTACCACATATGTTTTTCTCTATTTAAGGTGGCCCTCAAGGAGGTTATCATGGTTACAATGACGACAGCTATGGCCCCCCTCCTCCGCACCGCATGGGGCCTGGTATGGGCGGGCGTGGTCGTGGTAGCCAACGCTATGGCCCTGGTTATGGACCACCACCCCCCGAGTACGGTCCTCATGCTGACTCCCCAGTTCTTATGGTTTATGGCCTTGAGCCCTCTAAGATCAACGCCGACAAGGTCTTCAACATTTTCTGCCTTTATGGCAATGTAGAGAGGGTGAGTGAAATTATGCTGAAAGAAAAAAGTCAAATTTAATACATTAGTCTTTATTGATGATGATTAATGAAGTTGAAGTAACAAATCATACTGCTCATTGAAGTGATAAGCAAAGGTAGTGTAAGCTAATGCTTACAACAGTTCACCAGGAACAACAGGTTTCCTGTTGAACTGCAACAATTAGTTGGTTGACGGAAAAATAATCTGCAACCTTTTGGATGATTGATTAATCCCTCAAGTCAGTTTTAAAGCAAAAATGTAAAATATTAGTAAATGATAAGCAAATTGAATATCTTTAGACTGCAGTATTAGCCTGTTAGATAAAAGACGCAAATTTAAGACATCACTGTGGGCTCTGAGGAGTTGGGAAAGCCCTTTTATGCCTGACCCTGGCAATAGACGTGGCTGGAGGCATTATTTTTTTCACGTTTTCCATCCATCCCATTCTGGTGAATGCGATATTTCAAGAACTACCTGAGGGAATTTTCTCAAATTCAGCACAAATGTTCACTTGGACTCAACAATGAACTGATCAGATTTTGTTGGTCAAAGGTCAAGGCCATTCTGACCTTGTGTCCGTCCCATTCTCAAGAGCGTATTATCTCAACACCTGGAGCGAATTTTATCACATTTGGCACAAACATCCACTTGAACTCAGGAATGAACACATGAGAATTTGGTGGTTGAAAGTCAAAGGCTTAGGTCAGTGTGACCTCTCAAAACATGTTTTAGGCCAAAACTCAAGAATTCATTTTCTAAATAAGACGAAATTTACACAAATGTCTGATAGGATAAAATGATGAGGTGATATTTTATATCCAAAATGTCAAAGATCAACTTCACTGTGGCATCATAATGTTCTGCAAAAACACTTCTCTGGCCATTATTATCAATATCATATCTCAGGAACAGGAACAGATGGGGAGACATTTGGTCAGATACTGAATTGGTGACACTAATTTTGGGTGTCCACCTTGAAACTGTGCTGATTGTATAGATCTTCTGTGCTGCAGGGGGAAGATGTGTGTTAAGCATCCATGTTTTAGAACGTGTAGCTTCTTTGCATCTATGGCAAGCCTATAATGGCGACAATGTTGCGTTTCTGTCCTGTTCCTCAGGCAGTCCACCAGTTGGTTTTGCTGATATTAGGCTTTGTTGCACCATGTGAAGAAGCTCACTATCAATCCTTTGTACTCCCCTGTAGAGATAGTCTCTAAGTCAAGACAGCATGTTTTTTAAACGGGAATTATACTTGTCAATATGATGACAACTTCTATGCCAAAAAATAGTACTAGTACAAAAGTACTTTTTTCCCCAATTCCTTCAGTCTTTACTACATGTGAGTCTGGACAGTCATAGATTTAAATTGCAACTTGACTGGTTGGTGGAAGGTGATCTGAGTTTTCACTATTTGTAACATGTCATGGACTAATTCATTAATGAATCAAGAAACTAATTGACAGAAGAATTGGTAATGACATTAATGTTGATTTACAGCACTAGTTTCATGCTCTCATTTCTGTGAGTCAGCTGGATATTTTCTTTCTTCAGATTAAGTTCATGAAGAGTAAGCCTGGAGCAGCTATGGTGGAGATGGGAGACTGTTACTCTGTGGACAGGGCCATCACTCACCTCAACAATAATTTCCTGTTTGGACAGAAACTCAATGTTTGGTAAGAGCAGTTGTTCAAACCATTACAAAACATTAGCATAGACTATTAAAGAAAGATGCAGAGCTAGATATAGAGATGTAAGACCTCTGGCCCTCTTTCCTTGGCAGTGTGTCCAAGCAGCAGGCTATTGTGCCAGGACAGTGCTATCAGTTAGAGGATAATACTAGCAGCTTCAAAGATTTCCACGGATCCCGAAACAACCGCTTCACCTCCCCAGAGCAGGCAGCCAAGAACCGTATTCAGCATCCCAGCAATGTCCTACACTTCTTTAACGCACAGCCTGACATCTCCGTAGAGATCTTCAATCAGGTAAGAAAAGCCACCAGCATTCTGTAAAGTAGCGTTTCCACACACCACCACCTCACACCTTCACTTGACTTTTCATTCCAGGTCTGTGATGAACTGGGAATTAAGAGCCCCACAAGTGTGAAACTTTTCACTGGAAAGAGTAAGTAATACAAGTTTCAGCCTGGCCAGTAGTATAAACTGCTTTTGTTGAAGTGTGCTTTGATTTTCCAATGAATAATTCATTTTGATTCTGAAGTGGTAAGTAATAAGTGGGTAGGGAGATGTGTGTAAGAATCTAAAAGCAAAACCTTTACAGTACAGGGTACTGTTAGAGTGTAGCAAACCCCACCTCTTCCTCTACATGCTAATGCTAAACTTGAGTTAAAATTACATTGCATACAGCACATCCCAGCAGGTTTGGGACATTGCTGTTTTAGCTGTGCTGCAGCTGTTAGGTAACTTCTTCAGGGACGTTAGTGAGCAATCTTGAAAACTATGTACATCAGTATTTAGGTCGATGTATGAACACACAGTTGAGTGTTATCTATTATGATTATCTAACCAATCTTCTTGTGTGGAACAAAAGGTGAGCGAAGTTCGTCCGGCCTTCTGGAGTGGGAATCCATCAACGATGCCATGGAAGCCCTAGCTCTGATGAACCATTACCAGATGAAAAACCCTAGTAAGTTCTCACCTCGTTACACTAAAGTACCAACATGTTTTTAACTGTTGGTTGTGGGAGTTTAGAATATGTTGGACATTTTTTAAGCCTTCATATTGTCTTTACCATCTTGAAAATGTATGGATTATCTTTTTCTGTCTTTGCTCTTCTAGGCGGACCTTACCCGTATACACTGAAGCTGTGTTTCTCAACCACACACCATGCCAACTAAATACTCTCCACTCGATCCATTTTTAATGTTTTGTGTCTCCTCATAGAGTATACTGCATTTCTGTTGTCATGTCCCATTAAAATATTCAATCAGTATTGACTACAATTAAGACTAACATGCTGTAGGACATGTTACTTTAACTATGATTTATTATACCTTAACTATGTTTTTCAATCAGTTGTTAATTTTGTACGTTCACAACACTAGATTTGAATAACCCCTCACTACCCTAAAATAACAGTTCAGTGTGAACCTCAGTTTTTGTTTTTTAAATCAAGTAACCATAGTGTGAACACTGCTATAACCAATGGTCACATCTTCAGAGATGGTTTGTATTATATCTTTCATCATTTCTTCACTCTTGACAGGGAAGCATCCATTTATGGGGAAGCATAAATACATTGATTCACAGGTTCTTGAAAAGAGAAGCAGCTGTAGTTTTCTGGATGTAAAAAGTCACACTGACATCTCTGTACTGAAATGGTTAGGGTGCCTTCCATATGTTGATACCTGGACTACAGAACACTCACTGTAAAGATGAAAGGATGGAAGACAAGAAGGAGATGGTTATCTGCTATAGGAGTGCTCATTCACTGTCAAGATTTCAATGTCAAGTTGTCACTTTTTTAGTAAATAATACTGTGAATATTACCTTGGCTGGAATTACTCAATTAACTAAAATCTCTTCGTGTCAGTTTCCACATTATATGCATGAGGTAAATTGAATTGGGCCACCACATATACATCGGTTATGAAGCGTAATAGTAGTGATTACATTTACTCAGACCTACACAGCATTATTTTTAGTATTACAGTTTGTATTCATAACCGCTGGATAAAGTAGGGATGCATGATATTGGATTTTTTGCTGATATCTAATATGTAACAACTCATTTGACCGATAACCGATATAGACATATCCACATCCATTTTTTCCCCCACCTAAATTAAGTGATCATCAAGTCTCTTCTATAATGGAATTAACATCATATTATGCATGTTGACTCTAATCATGATGGCCCACCAGCAGATGGAGACATGAAATGCATGTGCAATTTTCAGTTTTATTTTATTTTGTAATGTTCATTCATAGTGCAAATGAGAAAAAGAATGTTTGCTGATTTTGATTGTTAATTTTAAAGCTGATACCCGATATCACTGACGTACAGATACTATCAGCATGTTGGCCGATTCCAGTATTTCGTTTTAAAGCCAATACCAGCCGATACTGATGTTGTGCCAATACCATCATGAATCCCTAAGATAAAGCAGTTTTAAAAAATTAGTAATTGCCCTAAATTTACCTTTGACCTTATATATTTAGCCGCACATCCAAAATACATCACTGGAGACTTTTAAAAAAAATAATTTATTATTCAGATAACCTTGGCCCACACTTAGTATTGAGTTGCTATTGTTCTGATTATTTGTTGGCTGCATGCATACATTTGTGGTGTCCTTGTAACACTGCGTTTCTCCCTAAACAGAAAAAAATGAATCTAACAGTTTAAAAAATAAAATAAAATAACATCTGAACTCCAGGTAGTAGATGAGCCTTTAGCTGCACCAAGTGACCTTCGCTGACGAAGGCCATGAGATGCACCGAAAGGCATCAGAAGGGTCTATTAAGTGGCCTTTTTTGTTTGGTTGTTAACAGCCATGGTCTTCTTTGGTCATATTCTAAGTCCCAAATTCATTTTAATCGGGTGTAATCCTTTCTTGTGGACTTAAAAGTGGACATTCCATCAAGACCGGGGCGGACAGACGTGCAATGGATGTACAGAACAGATCAACATAATAAATTTACAGTAATCCATATGACAAAATGATACATTAAGAGAGGGAGGGATGGACAGTAATGATAATAGCTTACAACAACATTAATTTTAGTAATAATATTATAATAACCGTAATTGTGGTAGCATATGTTGTACGTGTAATATTAACATATGATATGTATGTGACAATAATAGATGAAAAACCATCCTCCTACTATCGTTACCACATAATTTTGACGGAGCTAAGCACCCAGTGTGATAAAGTAACCACGGTAAGATGACAGAAGGTGAAAAATCACAGCCTTTACGGAAACCGTGGTTATTTGCATTACAAAACCTATTTTTTGTTCCCTATTAGAGCGAAGAAAAAGGGTAGCGTTAGAAAAACTACACCTCCCATAGTGCCCTGAGCCTAAGTCGCGTAGGTGTTTCCGGTGTCTTGTAACATTTTACTTCCTTTCGCACAGACCGACACGAAGAAATCGAGAAAGAAGACGTCTCTAACTTTTAAATGTTGTCGTCAGCAGTCGCATTTTGAGCTGATTTTTCTCGTAGTTTTCATCGTTAAACGCGCGGAATGTGGCGAGTGGTGTCCGAGAATTGAAGTATAGTTGAAAACCGTAGATCTGAACGTTTAGGCCTTCGAAGAAAGTTTGGTCGAGGGCCTGTAAACAACATGTCCTCCGCCTCGCAGTCTTCCTCTAGACGGCAATGGTGCTACCTTTGCGATCTGCCCAAGATGCCCTGGGCCATGCTGTGGGAGTTCAGCGAGGCTGTGTGCCGCGGATGTGTCAACTATGACGGGGCTGACAGAATAGAACTGCTCATTGAAACTGCCAGGCAACTGAAGAGCACGCACGGAGTTTTAGACGGCAGGTCCCCCGGTCCACAGCAGGGCAAACCCAGCTCGGCTGGGCCCCTGGAAGCAGGGCGGCAGCATGGAGAGCGTATAGAAAGGGGGAGGGGTGAGTATGGGGTGTCTTCTCGACTTCCCAATGGCCTGCACAGAGCTGAAGATGTGGCCTTGTCAGAGGGCAGCAGACAGAGCCCAAATACCCGTCGGGCGATAGTTGGGGCAGTTCCTAGTCTTCATGGCACCATATCCCATGCCTTGATAGCTCAGGGATTAGTAGCAGCCCCTCATGGGCTCTTAGCCCCCTTATCGGGCTCCAGAGGTGGGGCCACACCAATTGCAGTCTCTGCTGGCCCTATAATGGGTGAAGCTGGCAGAAGACAGGCTGTGTCCCTGGGTGTGGGAGCCAGCACCTCAGCTCTGGTGGGTATAGATCCTGCAGTGTGGAGGAACAATGAAGTGATGGCAGAACTGAGTGAGGTGTCTCGTAGCAGGGGTGAGGGCTGGCCAAACCGTCCCAAAGCTGTTCGGGATGTGCTTGTAGCTCTTAGCAGCTGCATCCCCTTTAATGTGCGCTTCAGGAAAGACCATAACCTGATGGGCCGCGTTGTGGCCTTTGATGCCAGCACAACTCCAGAGTTTGAGCTGAAGGTGTTTGTGGAGTATCCTCCTGGCTCTGGAATGATCTTCTCAGGAGTCCCAGACCTGGTCAGGCAGATGTTCCGTGATTCTGCCAAAGATGCAGGTAAAGCGGTGAACTCTGGGCTACGCTATGTGGAATACGAAAAGCGGCAGGGCACAGGAGACTGGCGTGGCCTGTCTGAGCTGTTGAATGACGGTGTGCGCATGTTTAAAGAGCCCCCAATTCCAGAGGTTCTGCCACAGCCAGATGCAGGGTTGCCCATGGTAGCTGTTGGACGCCCTGTACCAGCAAAGAGCACAACTCGGCGCCGCAAGGCATCTCCAGGCTCTGAGAATGGAGAGAGCGAAGGGAGGTCTGATCACCCGGTGAGAGAGCCCTGGCCCCGAGGTGCATACTCAGGCATGGAGCCTCTTACTGGCATGGCTGCTCCTCAGGAGGGCCCACCCCGTTTACATAGCCAGCCCTCACCCATCTCAGCGCTCATGGGAGTTGCAGACAGCCTGAGCTCCAGCCAGATGGCCAGAGATAGCCCCAGCATGTCCACAGCGCACTCCTCCTCAGCCGGGCACCCCACCAGCAGCAGCCCCTCCACTGCCTCCACCTCAGTCTCTCAAGCAGCCATGGGGCAGGGTTTAAGTGTGGCGGGGCAGAGCAGCAACACCAGTGCAGGGGAGTCTACGAGCAGTACCCAGGGCACTCCGCTTTGCTGCACCCTCTGCCGAGAGCGCTTGGAGGACACTCATTTCGTCCAGTGTCCCTCTGTCACGCACCACAAGTTCTGTTTCCCTTGTACCAGAGGATTCATCCGCAGCCAAGGTCAAGGTGGGGAGGTGTACTGCCCCAGTGGAGAACGCTGTCCCCTGGCTGGATCCTCTGTGCCTTGGGCCTTCATGCAGGGAGAGATCTCAACCATTCTGGCTGGAGACGGAGATGTGACAGTAAAAAAGGAGAGTGACCCTTGACGTCTCCATCCTGTTGTGGTGAATGGTAAGATGATGGGTAAACAGTCTTTTTGTACTTCATGAGACAGCATCTTTCTTTTACCAACATAGTTTTCCTGAGCGAGATTGTTAGGGTCCTCTAATCAGCCTTAACATTAGCAATTATTAAACAGAATTAATCAAAACTAACCTGAAGTCCCTAGTGAGATGGATTTTAAGAAAATTAGAGTTGCAATTCAGAAACACTGTCAGTGTTACCAACAGTGACAATGTTTTTCAGGTTTTTGATACAGTTTTCTGTTCAGCTGCGACTGCTTGGCTTAAACTGACAGTAGTAGAACTGATTTGTAAATCAGGTCTTTAGTTTTCAGGTGAATTTTATTCCTCACGCTCTCTGTCTCAGCATTAGTTGTTAATGTGTAATCTGTAAATATAAAACAAATATAAATTAGTAGTAAATTAGAAAATATAAAACAATGTCCACAAATACAGAATAAAATTTGTAAACCTCAAAAAATGATTTTGCTAATATAAAACACAGCTTCAAAAACACATATGGAGATCAATTAGTCTTTATATTATCTGCATGAGCAGATCGACAGTCTGTGGAAATGTGTAATCTGTAAATCTAAAACACTAAAAAAAAGTGTTCCAAAGTAAAAAATATTTAGAAAATATAAAACATCTTCACATTCACAAACAAATTCAAATCATTAAAGAAAAGACTGTGAAATGTAAATCTGCAAGAGTTGAATTGAGATTCACAACTATCTGTTTGAAATGTTTTAATGTTAGGATGATAATTCACAAATGATTTTCAGTTATTTATATATCAAGTACATGTATTCACAGATTTTTTTATTTGTGGAATTTGTTTATTTGCAAATCTGTTTCATATTTGCAAAACAATTTCTTATAGATTTTTTGTATTTGTGGATGTATTTTATATTTAAAGATTACACCGTAACACACAGGTTGACAATCTGTTCACACAGATAATTTTGACACACATCTATCTCCATATTAGTATTATACAAACTACACTGTGTCCTGCACTGGCTCCTGTAGGCTAAATGTGTCCTGCTGGCAGCACACTGTTGGATAAAAGAGTCTCAATGTCATATTTGAATAATTGTTTAAGCTTTTTGTATTTTGTGCTAATTTAAGATTTTCAGCATATACACACTGGAAATGCAATTCGCATGAAAGAAATGCTTTCCCCACCTCACCCTTGTGTTTGCAGTGCAGAGTAAAACAGATTACAGTGGAACATTGCATTGATGTCTCACATATGAACAGAATACTGTCATTTCTCCTATGCAGTGTGTAAATCTGCTATCAACACATTACACTATGTTACTTTCTACATGAGAGAATCCATGGGTTGTTCATGACTGGCCCTGTCAGTATGCAGACATAAAACAAGGGTGTAGTCATGGTTTCAAGACAGACCTCAGTACTGTGATGTGTATGTAGAGGTCAGACTGAGGCAGGGAAGCTGTCCAGTTGCTTTGAAAATTAAAACAAATAATACAAAATGTCACAGGGTAAAAGAAACAGAACCGTTTCATTGTCACCATCTTCCAGCTCTCTCCCACTGTTCATCCTGTGTATCCGCCTTACATGTTGTCAACTTTGAACTTTCTGCTTCCTACAGTGTCCGCAACTAACCACTGGACTTCATGTCCCTGATACACTGTGCACTTCCCTGATATTAGACCTTGCGTTTCTGCAGGTTTCACCAAAGTCAGTGCAAGACTTTTAGGAATTTATCAACAATTACATCACATTTTTGTAATTCCCAGCTGTGTGTAACAATCATTTTTAGTAATATAAAAGTAATCAATTAACGTGACCAGGACACAAATGAGTGGCAGTGGCATTTTTATTTTATTTATTTATTTTGCTAAAATGTATCCCATTTTAAGTGGATGAGCTTCCTTGCTACTGTGGCTAGCAGCAGTGTTTGCAGTAGGTCTGATTGGGGTTGCAGCAGTATGAGTTTTTCGTGGTATGATAACCATCTCAGAAAATATTGTGGTTTTATGGTATCATGGTATTACAGAATTATTATCAGGTAAAATGCTCCGTTAAAGAATGAAAATAGGGATTATTGTTGGTTGTACAAACATTTCATTACAATAATTGAAGGTTGAAACCCATTTTTTTTAAATGGAAGTGTGCAAAAGTCTCCCTTTTGAGAATAACTAAATTAAAGCTTAAATTCTCTGTCCATTGGCTTTTTTAAATATATGGTAGAGAAGCAAATACACATGGTATAACTCTCAATCTTAGTATCACCGTATACCCTAAAATCTGTACACTGCAGCAACCCTAAGTGTGATGGTGCCGACTGAAACTCCACATAAAGGATTGATTAGCCTTCTCGGTGCGCAATCCACTGTAGCACCAGTCTCAGTTGTAGCTTATAGATGCAAAATGTCTCCTGTTAGCCCACAACCCCATACAGAAAAATGTATAATTAATGTTTCTGTCTAAAGCAATCAAGAAAACATTTTCAAGACCTTTCGTAAATGAAATTAAAGATTTTTTTAATACCTTCTAAGCCCCTTTTTTTTTTTTTTTTTGAGGGAACATAATTTGTTGCTTATTAGGACTCCAACCAGTCCCACCCTAAAAATGATCCCTGCTCCATTAGGAAAGAAAGCTGCCCACTGTTACCCTACTGTTGGTTTCAAATGTTCCCAAATCCTTACACATATTTTCTTCTTTTTCCCACAGTGGATCAAACACTTTGAAAGCACTTCCCTATTATCTCAAGCAGAGGTCCACTTTGGCTGCAGTTCATCATGTGCCTCTGAGAACAGCAGAACTCTGAAGCCCAGGAGAACAGCTACACACACACACACACACACACACACACACTGTTAACTAAAGACTCACTCTAAGAGGAGGGACACGTTCGCCGGTTTGGCCTCGGTTCACCTGTGAAGGCTGGGCTGCCATATCACAATTGAATGTTGAGTCCTGACCAAATGTCTCTCTCCTCAGTCCTTTGCAGCAGAGGCCTCAATTTCAAAGCCCAGGATAGAAAGCACATCCTCATTTTAAGAATGACAATCTGTTTTGTCTTTCATTTGTGTTTTTGTTATGTGTTGCATACTGTCCTATACAGATGGATGACAGCAAAATTGACATATGGTCTGACAGAATGATGTAATCCTTCGTAAAACAAATGAATGTTAAAAATGTGGCAAAACCATTGGGTCCTTAAAGCCAAGGTTTGAAAAAATGTAATCCCACAATATGTCTTTTAGGTATTCTTCTTCTATTGTATGTCAAAAATGTGAATTTACTTTCAATATGGCTATGTAATTTCTATTTTTGATACAATACAAATTTATATGTATTTGTTTATAGTGATAAGAAGACCAAAGATGGCTTCCTGCTCAATGTAATTTTATTGTATTGTAGCTATGTATGCTGTGTTCACTGATAACCTTGGCATCAGTCACTAATTTGTTCAGCTATCACAGAGGTAAGCTTGTTTTGTCTATTTACTTTTTGAATTCTATGTATGGTAAGATAATTAGCACCACAATGTTCAATGGTTAACCCACATACTCGTGATCTTTACAGATCAATTCTACAATAAATTACAAAATAGTTATTAGTCAGCACATTGTTGAGACTTTGGCATTTTCTTGGAAAACTTTATGTGATAAATTTGAACAGAAATTGAAAATCCCACAGCAGTGTATAAGCCCTTGAAAATACATCAATACTCAATCAGCATCTGTACCTCAAACCTCAATCAACCAGTTTTTTTAAACACACCGCTTGTAGACTGTGTGTAGAGTGCAAAAGTAAAAGTAATTGGCTGTTTCAAATATAAAATCAATGACTTGATCAAGCATAAAGGCCAGAACACTGCACCAAACAATACAAAG